>CAJNDV010032141.1:34784-49193 GCA_905221635.1 Symbiodinium sp. CCMP2456 | reverse complement strand
ATCTCTTATCTCCTATCTCCTATCTCCTATCTCCTATCTCCTACTCCTACTGCTACTGCTACTCCTACTCCTACTCCTACTGCTACTGCTACTCCTACTCCTACTCCTACTCCTACTCCTACCCCTACTCCCACTCCTACCGCTACTGCTACTGCTACTATTTATGTGTCTTGTTCTTATCGGGTGGTTGTCGTTGGTGTCGTAGTAGCAATAGCAGGAGTGTCGTTGCTCTTCTCGGGGTGCCGGGAGTGTCTTCTGTGCTTGAAATTTGAAGCATTTCTGGGCTCGTTGGTCGATCTGCTCGCGCAGAGTCCACAGATGATATTATGATGTACTACATTGTGCTTTACTCTACCATGCTATAGTTTAGTAGATTATATTGTAAAATATTACTATATTCTAAGTCCACAGATTGTCATGAGAGGCCAAGCGCTTCCGAAAGGCTGAGACCAGGTTCCGAAGTGACCCCGGCACCAGCAGCTGTTAGGCAAGACAGGGGGTTAGAAATAGGCTTGTAGGCTTCATGTATAGGGTCGTTTGGATTGGTGAGTTTGGTTGGGGATTTCTCGTCCCCATGCAGGCCCAAACCTCCACATACCTCCACTAGGTGTCTTGAACCCCCTGTCGTCGCCCAGCCGCTACACCACATGTCACGTAGACGTGTGAGTAGTCTGAAGAAGCGTTACAGGGAGGTTTGGCGAGAGCCGACAAGTTTTTAGTGAGAGATTGACTGTTGTCCTGAGGACATGATGCAGCAACGCTGTAGCTCAATACGGTCACGGAACATGACAGCACCGAGAGGACCGAGGCATCTGAAAGACACTGGCCCGGAGGATCGGAAGTAATGGATCCCTGTTACTGCAGTTTAACGAACGAAACAAGACAATGGCAGTACAATGAAGAATCGTCGCAACCGGGTGCCGGAGGGCATCAAGCCTTCCGAAGGTTTCGGTCTTCGTCGGATGCTGCAGTATTCTGCTTTCTGGACATTCGAGTGCATGGCTTTTGGAGCGGTCCGTCGTAACTCCTCAGTGGCATACATATATATCTTAGTCTTGCAGGAACATCAGATGTGTCTCGCAGGTAAGTTGCCTTACACGATTTTTAAACCACCGGTCTCTCGCGTTCGATCTTTCCAAGGCCATGCAACTTCCGGCCAGACAATTCAGCTTTTAACCTGCGATCCTTTCGTGTACAGGCTGGCTGTAGCCAGCGTGGTTGGCCCTTTGGGGGCTTAGGATCTTTTGCTCGCGAACCAGTCTTGAAGAGCGAGGCACCACTCGTCGTTAGAGTACAGAGGAATCCGTTTCGACATCACCGCTTCCGCGCTTCTTACTTCTTCAATCTTCGCACTGGCAGTACCATTCTGGGTGCCTTTCTCTCGTGCCCCGTTCTGGACTTGCCTCTGGCAAGCGACTGGGGTGACCAGACGACCATTTGCCGGGTAGCAAGACAAGTAATTTAATGATGCTCTCCTGTGTCAGATGAGGGTTGCGGTGCTTGCATGAGTGAAGAGGCGGATATGCCATTGTGATTGATGCGAAGAATAAGAATCATGACCAGAGGAAGTTGCTTTCGATCTACAGCATGCGCTTGCCCCGCCGACTCGATCGAAGGAATTCTCGAGCGATCCCAGGGGAAGTCTTTTGCTTTCAGAATGCTCTGACACAAGATGCCAATATTGTCATTCCAATTCAAACTACTTTTTGTGCATGTGTGAGGCTTGGCCAGGCTCGTGCGAGTAAAGAAGACAAGCCTGACTGTCAGTAAGGTCGCCTTAGGCACGGTTCCGCAAGGTAGCAGGAACGATTTTGTCACACTGAGTTGTTGCAGTGCAAGCAGACAGGCAGAATTCGATTGCGGCAGCCAGAATCACAACAGCACCGCTAGTACACAGAGTCAGTGGGACATCATAAGCAGCAGCTTCGTTCGCAGCAGCACCGTTCATGATAGTCCTACTTGGTGGCCGTCATCATTACCGCGATGACGAAAGCAGCTGTTCTTCCTGTACTGCTGTGGTGATTGTGCCGAATAAGAGGATAGCCCCTCGCACGATTTTTCGTTACCCGTTACACGAGTTGGGCATCGGGATTCTCAATCCTCACCGTCTAGGAGGTCGTCACATGTGTAGGGCACGAGGTGTTCAATTCAAGAACCGTGATTTGCGCTCTCTGTGACACCCGTGTTGCGAGCCAGGATGCAACCAAGGTGGGCCAAAGTAGCATCTATTCTGTTATACTATATACCCTCATCACCCTCATCACCAGCACCATCGCCATCATCATCAGCTTCACTTATGTCTCCCCGTGAATAAGTATAAGCTCAGATACGGGGCAAACTCGGCAACCCCTGCATACCCATAGACCCCATAGTAGTGCCTTTTTGGGGTTACCTTATCGGATTCTATATATGAACCCCAAAAAGGAACTACTTTAGGGCCTATGGGTACAGCGAGATTCCGCCAGCGAGGCTGCGGGCGCATTGAGACAGCGCAGTCACGCCAGCAGGCCTTGGTGGGAGAGTTTACGGGGGATTTAGGTTGCTTAGGGTCTGTCGGTGCATGATTTAGGGCCTTTAATGGTTGCCTATACTGTTCTGGGGGTTCCTTGCTACAACCATAGTATAATGTACCCCAAAACCCCATTCTAATTATTGAGGCCCCTACCTTAGACTGTGGGTTCGGGTATTCGCTTTGTCTCATGGTTGAGGGGTGTCAGTTTTGGGGTTTAGGGTTGTGAGGGGCTTTCGTGCTTGAGGCTTTGCACTCGGGTTTTTGGTTTAAGGTTTAGGGTTTAAGGTTTATGGAGTTGGCGGTTGTATAGGACGCGGTTAGGCAGAACTTCGAAATCCGGATGGCCATGTGAAGGCTCGTAAACATGCTGGTTCGCCTTAGGAACATTGCTGCAGGTAAGCTGCTGTAAGCAAGGTGTCGGAAAGGTAATCGCAGTAGTGTGCAGCCGCCACCCGCGATCGACTATGTAGGACCCATATATTGCCGATGGGATTTCCGTCTTCTGTGGAACGCTGGCCAGGTCTACCCAGTCGAAGACGCCCGAAATCTTCCAACAGTACGCAAGACAAGTGAATCCAACCCTACACCCCGGAGGTCTGCGTCACGGCTTACCGCCAAGGCCAGCAGCATCTAGTGATGTAAGCCTGCAGTGAAGTGTGTCTGAGGAAAGCTGCACCACAGAGACTTGTCAGGCTTGGGATGCAAGTTTCAGCATTGAAGTATTTCCGGGGATGGATTTGGTAGCAGATGGGCCATTCATTCCCTTGCCAGTTCATCGTGTTATTCGGGCCCTCAGGTCTCAGGGTGGGTGGGGTGGTGCGTCCACATGGCCACCGTCAACATGATCAATGCCATCACCGGCTATAATCGAACCACCCAAAATCATCAGTCTCATCGCAGGCTAGCACAACTACCCACTGGGCCACGGTCAACATCGTCATTACATGAATAACCATCATCATTGGCATCATTCTCACCAGCAGTCTCATCACATGCCATCAGGGTAACCTACAACCTACCGCTGTAGCTGCTGCCGTGACCCTCTACACTTCTTACGGTTAGGACTACCAAGACTACCTACTGCTGTTGCTGCTCGGAGACCATTTGCATGAACCTGTTCCGTTCCCGAGGGCCATTTTGGCCGAAGGGTCAGGGCCAGCCCATGCAACCGAAAGAGCCGAGCACATCAGAAGATCCACCTGAAGGAACTGAGCGCCTGACCAGAAATCTGCCCGTCATGATTCAATATCTTGCGACTAAGACCCTGCACCCAACATTCAGAACAACAGTGCTCGAGAGCTGCCCGAAACCAACAAGTTCCTCCTCTTTCCGAAAACGGCAGTCTTCAAGCCAAAACGCTGCGACATACTGTACATTTCTGTAGATACCGAGGAATTCCTGGCTTACAACCTCCATCCAATCCGGCATGATTTTTGTTCTTGCCCGAAATGGTGCCGAAACGCCAAGCTTAGCAACATTCCAACATCACGGAGAACCTTTGTTGAAAACCCCAAATACGCCTGAAATGCACGACGCTAAACCATGTGGACGGTTGTTTGTGTCCCACGCGTTTTTTTGGCGCTGTTGCTGCTGATCCATGTAGCAGTGCCAATAGGATCGCGGCGCAAGGTTTGCCAGATGGCTTATATGCAAGTACGTGGCAGGTTGGTGCTTTCCGGGGTTTGGATTGTTGGCGAATGCCTCGATCTGCGGCACAGGTCAGCAACCCTTCGCTATGTCAATATGGCGCGCACTACACACTAGTTTCGAGGGTTAGGGGCCGACAAGCACTGCTGAGAAGTAGCCTCGTGATTCGTGCCAGCCACATTGCTTTCTGCAGTCTCGTTGTGACGGTGGAAGGTGGCCAACCCAAGAAATACCACAAAAGGAGCGAATGGCACCCAACCTCGAAACTGCACACGGTGATGATGCCGCAGAATCGTGGGCAGTGATGTTGCCAGCAAGCCCTGAATTGTGCACCCAACAACGTCCGCAATAGCAGCAGGTAGCAGTCCCCTAGCATCAGTATCAGTATCAGCCAGACTCAGACGAAGAAGCATTTGTAGTCGTAATCGAAGGTGGTCGTCGCCCTAACTGCTGCTACTACGTCTCCTATTACTACGACCGTACTAAGATGCCGAATGGTGCTACTACAACGACGACTCTATCAACAAGTGCAGTGACGTCGACGAATCGAGCGCGACAATGGTCATGAGCACAACAAGCCTCTTACACTCCCCCCATGATAGAGTGTACCCAGCAAAGTCAAACAAAAAGGTTGCTGCAGTGTGCAGCAAGTGGAGCACGTGTCAGTTTCAACTGCAAGAAACCCAGAGGCCCAGAGGGTTCACGGTTCAGGGTTCAGGTGTATATGGGTAGTTCTCTAAATTAGGGTCCCGTTTTAGGTGCCCATTATAGTACGGCACCCTTATAAAAAGGACCCTAAAAGGGGCCCTAATTTTGAAAACTACCCATATAGGTGGCAAGATCCATCGAGTTAATGTTCCGAAGCCGCATGCGGAGAGGCTGGCAATTCGCCGGCAGACGTCTTCGCTCACCCCAGGCTGGGCCCCGGTGCAAAGACTTGGGAGGGTGTAGCCTCAGGTTTAGGGTTTAGGGTTTGGTTAATTTAGGGGTTTAGGGTTTAGGGTTTAGGGGTTTAGGGTTTAGGGGTTTAGGGGTTTAGGGTTTAGGGTTTAGGGGTTTAGGGGTTTAGGGTTTAGGGTTTGCGACAGCAGAGTGTGAATTCCAGAATGAGTCGGTCCAGCAGAACTCCAAGTCCTGCGGCTCCATTCGAAGCTCAGCTGAATTTGAGGGTTCCTTACTGGGTCGGTTTAGGGTTTAGGGTTTAGGGTACCTTAATGTGTAGGTTTAGGGTTCAGGGTTTAGGGTACCTTAATGGGATGTGCTGCTGTACCAGACTCGAGCCAGTGATTAGGAAGCCAGCCAAAACCAGATTGCCAATCCTCACCCTAACCCCCCAGGTACCTACTATATAGGCTCTAGCACCCTATATAGTAGGTACCTGGGGGGTTAGAGATACCTTAGGCCTTCAGATCCCAGTCAGGCTTTGCTGAACCGGACCTTTGCAGGAGCCCTCCGCCAACCTCGATCTATGGCAAGATCTACGTCGGTGTTCCCCCGCAGGCTATGCGGGGGTTTTGTGAGACCGCGAGTTCGTCAGGATGGCAGCGGTCGTTCTTGCAGAGATGTCCATATTGAGAGCCTTGCAAGAAAGCCGGAGATCCATTGCATTTTCCCACTTCCGAGACCCTGTCGAAGGAGTTCTTAGTGGTGTTTGACACCAGCAGCGGGAATGTCATCCTCCCGGCCAGGAGCCGCTTTGAGTTTGAAGTTGAATCATTCGTGGGCTTGGCATCAGACACGGAAAACTTGACTGGAGCCCAATCTGCGGTCTCAATTTTGTTTGGGTGCTCTAATTTTTACCCAGCCCTGACAGACTTGTCTTGGCTTCTAGTTTTCTGCCATATGAATCATGAGCCAGGAGTTGTGAGTCCTCTTCATGCATGACAAAGCACCGGTATGACAAGCTGCTGAGCGCGACATCGAAGCAGGCTCCAGCTAGTTGCCAGCGGCCTGCTCCTGACTGGGAAGTATTCAATAGGGTTTAGGGTTTAGGGGAGCTGTGTCGGTGAGGCTTCTTAGGGCAGGCTTTGAATTGAGAAAGCGGAGAGAGAGAAAGAGCGAAAGCGAAAGAGCGAGTCTGAGATGCATGCTCAAGGAATTTGACCAGGCTTCAGATGTGGAAAACTCCAACATTCAAGCTCATTTTGTAGAGAAAAAAAGAACTGTTGGCACACTTCCCATGTAGCGAATGCCGAGCCTTCTTGCAGTGTCCAGGGATGCAGGTGCAAGACAGTTCAGGTGCTTGAGGGAGCTGGAGCCTGAGTGAGGCTGCGAGAACCGGTGTGCGCAGCATGTGCGGCCGTTTCTCTCGTTGTGTCTTGTTCTGCCGGGATCTCTCGAATGCTCTGTTTCCTTCGACCCCTGGCAGGTGAATGCCTCGCAAAACGAGGTGGCGCACTGCCCAGCTTGCAGCAGCCTTCAACTGCTTTCCCAGCCATGGACTCTCAGACCCCATCTGCAGACACCAGCCCACACACGCAAGGATAGGACCGGTCCGGCCTCGTGTTTCGTTTTGCAAGTTCAGCTTCCTTTTAAGCGGCATGACCAAGCCCGGGTGCAGTAGCGGGTACAGCTGGAAACTTGTGCATTCTTTCTGCTGTCTAATGTTTCATTGTGCCGGGAATTTAGAACAAGTAATCGACGGAACCTCCTGGTAATCTTGGCAATCTTGGTCAGGGGGTAGCAAGATGGCCAAGCAATCTTGGTCCTCTTGTCCTCCTTGCCCCACTTGCCCCACTGGCTTGCTGACTAGCTTACCTTCGGGAGACCGAGATTGCAAGATTGCTTGGCAATCTTACTAGTCGGCGAGACCAAGATTGCAAGATTCCTTGGCCATCTTGATTGAATCAGATACTATATGTTTTCTAAATTCCCGGCACACTGTCATATGCTTTATGATGTTGTGGTGGCTCTGTGAGGCCTTTGCGTAACAGGAGGTCCATGATGCAAGCCTACCTGACAGCTCTGACGAACACAGCTTGGCAAACTCTTATGGTTGACGCGAGGAGAGGCTAAAGGCTGCTCTTTTAATATACTATATAGGGCCTTAGGGGCTCTAGTGCTCTATATCGTAGGTAATTGGGGGTTTAGGGTAATATATACTGCTGAATCTGACGGCAATGGCAGTTTGAGGGCCCATGCAGGCTTCACGGACAAACCAAACGGCTCATGTTCGTAGGTGCCTCTTTTCGCAGGCATTTGGGCTGAGACCAAGGAGTGCGACCATAGAGACTATCATCAACAAAGTGTTTGGCTACCACTCTGGCACCACATGTTTTGTTGGTAGGGCTAACAGGGGCAGCAACTGCGCACTACGTATAGCCTACTTGTTTGTGCACATGTAAATGTGCGTATACATGTATATACACTTCTGGATATATATATATATATGCACCCTAGATACAAATCAGTGTGTACATATTTATATGTATATATATATATATGTATGTATGTGTGTATATATATATATATATATATATGAGTATACATGTACAAACCACACATCTCAGCTCTATTATATTTCTTTATTCTAAACTGAACTTTATAAAACAGTTTTCACTTATCGCCAGAGGGCGCAGCCATGGCGCTGCCTTCGGCAAACTGATCCAACTTAGTTTTGCGTTGGAGTTCGGTAGGTAGCCCTAACCATCCAGGTACCTACTATATGGGGCGCTAGGGGCTCTAAAATCCTATATAATTAGGTACCTGGGGGGTTAGGGTAGGTTTTGAAGCTTGGATTCTGATGCCAACAAGGGAGCACGTTCAGGACACCACAGAGCAATTTTGGAAGCGTTGATCTGCTGCATAGTCTTCTTCGCTGTAGCATTGTCACAACCCAGGCATGGCTAGACCAGGCGTTCTACCCCCTACTGCTTCTGGTGGCGGTGCTGTGGCTTACGGAGCTCGCCGCGCAATGGAAAGCCTGCCAGCGGAGGTGGACTGCCCAGAAGTTAACACACGCAGAAGAACTTTGGAGCCAGATGTCGTTCCCTAACCCCCAGGTACCTACTATATAGGGCCCTAGGAGCTCTAGTACCCTATATAGTAGGTACTTGGGGGGTTAGGGGTTTGTTGCCGTTGCGCATGCATCGTTCCGGGGTGGCCCTAAACCTCTTAGGGTCTAGGGTTTAGGGTTTGGGGTTTAGGGCTGAACCCCGAGCCATGAACCCGGAACCCTCGCTTCAAGCACCAACCACCCCACGGCGTAAACCCCAAGCCTTACACCTTCAACTTCCAGCGCCGGCAGACATTTTTTCATGTGATGCGTTCAAGGTTGGCGGCTGTTGTAATTTGGAGTGTGTTTTCTGTTTTTGGGGTGGGTGCAATGCTTCGAGTTTTGAGGCCTCATGAGGTCTCCAATCTCAGCCCCAAGCCAAAAGCTTCTCAACGACACCATGCCCGCTCTTTGAACTTCGCAAGCCTGAGAGGAAGCGCACAGCCACTGTGAAGTGTCGCCCTCCACCTTCCGATGCATCGACGAGCCCAGGTATCCGGACCGAAGATGTGAAGGAAAGCTTGAGATAGGAGTACCTACATCACCCCGGAAAGCTCCTCCACGATAACTTTAATGATCTAAAAAACTATATATACAATCTAAACCGATGACTTTCTTCTACTTACTCAGGGCCTTATACGTATTTGACGGACTATCTTGAGAACTGCTGCCTTCAGTATGATGGGTTGTACCCCATCTTCTGGTTGGGCAGCGTGCTGAGTTCCAATCCCTGCAAACGCGAAGTGCGCAGCCCCATGCAGAGAAGGCTAGAGATTACAGTAGTAGTATCGTTCGTTTCGACTGTCTGGATTTTCTTGCATAACTCAGGAAGTGTTTGGTGTGCGAGTGGGCCAAAATGGCCAACACTAAATGGCGGTCTCTAGCACTGACACAGTCATGTTCATCAGCACTGGGAGAATCGGCTCTCATCTATAGGAAGTATAGGAATCTTGTGTGTGCAGAAATACACTCCTCCCCTTCACCTCTTCATTACATGATCGCGCAAACTGCCCTTCAAGCAGACCTCATCTGCATGCTGGGATGCACTGCAGCCTTTGCTCACAACTAAACTAACTAACTGCCTTGAGGCATCCTGTTGCCCCATGTACGCTTGGGCTGATTGCACAAGGCCCCTCGACGCGGAGCCCTAGCTCCCCGATCTCCAGCAGCTACCAGGAAGCGTGCCGGGCATAGCGAGTCTGAACAACCGATTCGTGGGTTTAGGGTTTAGGGTTTAGGGTTTAGGGTTTAGGGTGACATCATGTCCTCATGATGCCTACAAGCTACGACCTCTGTCGACCGTCGTTGGCGAGTGCTTTTGAACGATGCCCCAGTTTAGATCGCATTGCTGATGTGGGCCTAAGCTAGGGGAGCCTTTCTTTCGACCCAGCAAGGCCTGGTGAAAAGAGACACCCCCTAAGGGTCCAAGTACCCAAATAGTAGGGTTTCAAGGTCCAAAAACCATTCAGAGTATGGATTTTGGGGCCTAAGACCTTACTATTTGGGTACTCGGACCCTCTGGGACCTAAGTTTCGGCTTCCGGAAAACAGCAGAACTTCAGAGCTGGATCTTGGCATACCGTCGGGCTTCATACGAGAACCTGTCAACCGGTTTCTATGTTTGCCATCCAGACTCTGCATGCCGATTTCTGTCGTTGTCTCCAACGCCTGGATGGGAGGATGAATCGAATGACACCGTTGGCTGCTTTGCCCCTTCTCGGCATGGAAGGTAGGGCTCGGGCTCTTCATCCCACGGGCCACTTCACGTCTTTTGAATGTCTTGCGTCGACCTTTGGCGTTGTCTTGAATCAGCTGACGTTCTCATGTGAGGAATGCCGCCTATGGCGGAGATTCACTAAAGCCCAAAGAACAGGTCTACCTGTTGTCTTCATTGTGGTTCCTCTTAGGGGTTAAGCTGGTTAAGTTCCCTTGAAAGATCCTAGATACAATACAATGAACCTAAACCTTGAACCCTGAACCCTAAAACCTAATCCCTGAACCCTAAACCCTGAACCTTAAACCCTGACACCTGAACCCTAAACCCTAAACCCTGAACCCTTTAAGCTTTCCGAAGCCTCTGGGGCTAAGGACCTGGATCCCTTCACCTGGTGCCGGGCCGGTAGGCAGTCAGCCAAGGCCAGAGACTTTCAGGCTCAGGGCTGAGGTTTAGAAGTAGTCTACACTACGGCTGATGGACAAAATCCTGCATGACCTTATACACCTAAACTATGGGATTTATGGCACTATACTATATTATGGGTCATGCAGAATTTTGTCCATCAACAGTAGGCTTGTAGTAGCTTATAGTAGCTTACAGTAGTTTAAAACAGTTTATAGTAGTTTAGGTCGTGAATGTGAGTTTAGAGTAGTTCGTATTAATTGGGATCGGTTTAGTTGATTTATATCAGATTACCTTCCCGTATATTTGTTTAGAAGGAGCCCTTCTAGCGGCCGCTGTGCTCTTCCTGTCCGCAAGTGTACCGGAGGACCCTTATAATGCAGCAAAGATCGCTGTGAGCCTTTAATTTATAACTTAGTTCTCCAATAGCCAACCTTTAAACTTTTTAGGTTCTTATAACTTAGTAGTAATCTGAAAGTTTAACCTTTCATTCCCTGGCTTATTGGGGAAGTAAGATAAGATCTGGCCCCCGGTTCGGGCTTTACTGGGTCGGGCTCCGCAGGGTGAAGACCTGACTCTACAATGCTGCAGTGCTTCGGGCTCATGACAGCCTGCACTGGTATCCTGGTGTTGGGGGATCGTCGTGGCTGCTAGAGAGTTGATATACTGTATCCGTTCATTATGCACAGCTTGAGGCTGGATGCGGTCCTCCCCGACGAACCATAGACCAAGATCTCATCTTTGGCTTTCGTGAAGCTCGATGTCACCGTGGTGGCTCGCAAAGAGTCACAAGACCAACAGCACGAAGCAAGCAAGCGATGAGTATCAAGCAATCAAGCACCATCGAAATTTCCTTTCTTGTAGTGATGGGGTCCCACCCGTGGGTTATTGAGCAGGCTATTTCTCCGCTTGGCCAGCCCTGCACACGTCCATCACCGAATTGTTCCCGCAAAAGGGATTTCATAGTATGCAAATACTCGTAGCATCCACAACAAAGATTTGGATGCCAATCGCGCCTGCCATAGGGCCAGCACTGTGCCAGTGGGAAGAGCAGCCAGGATCTCGTCGATGAGGCTACGCACCACGACAGGCAGGTCATAGAGCAACCTGGTCGCACGGAGCCCGCGAAACGATGCTGTGGACCTTGAAGCAGGCTCACAGTGTTGCAGAAGCTAGCGGCAGATCGGAGTTCGGAACTCCGGTTCGCATCTTCTGCGAAATGCGACCTTAAAGCGTCGAGCTGAGGATGAAGTTCGGCGCGCCCAGGCCGGATTTCGGGCTTCATAGGGTTTAAGGTTTAGGGTGTTGGTATAACTGAAGCGGGGCATCCTTAGGTCCTTAGGCAGGTCGAGCTCTGATGAGGAGGGTGCTGGCAGTTCATGTTGCCGGAAAAGTGTCCGGACCAAATCTAGTTTGGTACAGCGTGGCGATATAGTAAGTGCTTGGCTGCGGGACCGATTTAATCGATATTTCTTGCTGTGACAAGGTCCACAGACCCCATGCCCACGCCGCTCCTAAACCCTGCCAGCCTCTGGGCCTCATTATTATAAACTCTACATGGGGTTGCATAATAACCCCGCGCCTCAGTTTTAGTCTGGGCTTTCCAATCATTTCAAGAAACCAAGCACAATCCTGCGAGGGCCCGAAGCCAGGCATTTCCAACTAAAGATGTACTACAACCCAGCGAGCACAATCCAGCCATGAGCGAAAACGTGGCACCGTGCTAAAGTTGTACTACGAACGATGACAAGAAATCACAACGATAGCCCAATTCCGAAATTTTTGCGATTTTTTTTGAACCCGACGTGTCATTGCAGGGGTGACACCTCATGGCTCCGTTCGTCACAGGTCCGAAATTTACAACCTTGGCTACTATCCCATCAATGAGGACATCCCAGCTTTGGTCGAGGCCTCCGGGCTCGCAGGGCGTTCTGAAGCGATACGAGGCTGACTGCAAGTGCATGGGGGCAATGGGCTTAGAAGAACTGCCTTGGAAAGCCGTGAGAGTGAAACTGCATCCTGGCATATAGGACATGATGCGCTATGCCATGCCAGCATGACCTGTTTTACTTTTGCCACATGACTCCTGGGTTCAGGTTGCTGTTCGTGATGAGTCGAAGCGCAAGGACTCTTCGATACGCTATTTTGCTCACTCTTTCTCTCCCTCTCTCTCTCTCTCTCGCTTATTCTTGTTTGTGGTCATGGTTTTTAGGGCTCAAGCGTTTGCCTGTGGCTTGAAGTGGCCAGGATGTGGAGCAAAAGCTGCGACAGCTGCGCCGGCTGTCTGAAGCGCCGAGTCACAACTTAAGGCTCTATGGCATCCTGTGCTCTTTTCATTTTCACTCTGCCGGCAAGGTTTCAGGTTGTTGCAATTGGCTGTGTTCGCTGCAGACGGTCGCTATTGCAAGTTTCGCTGCGTGACAGCGAAAGAAATTTAAATCGTGTGAAAAGTGTTGGATCTGAGATTGACGACGGTGTTTGTTTCTGCAGTACTTGTGACGACAAAGACTCTGCGATTGCCACTGCTGTCATATGTCAGATTTCTACAACCGTGAGTATTGCTACTGCTAGCACCAGGAGATATTGCCAATGCATTATTGCTGCGCTTTGGAAGCTTGCTGGTTCCACTCGGTGTAACGCACCACAACGTTTTTGTTCGCTGCACGTGCCAACCTTCCATTGCCTCATTGGCGATGGCCAACCTCCTAATGTCCACCGAACTTGATGGGGTCAGCCGATGCAACCTCGTTCCCGTCGAAAACCCATAATATCATCAATGCCCCGGCAAAGCAGAGGGAGACACTTCGGGTCAGGCGTCAGGGTTTAGCAACCCTAAGATTGCATTTCTTCTCGTTTCCGCCCAAGCCTGGGAGACCTGGAGAGACCCAGCTAGGTGAAAGCCTTCGTATGTGCTACCTGTAGTCCCCATTGTAGTGTCTTTTTTTGGTTAAACCAATGTTATAGTTAGGATCCTGTAACGTAACTCAAACAAGAAACTACAATGGAGACTATAGCTAGGTATACCTGGAGTTCCACTCGGACTGACACCCTGTTCTAGTCACTCAGGCAGTTCATATGGGGGTTTCCGAAAATAGGGGACCCTAATATAGTACCCTAAATAATAGGATCCTTATTATAAGGACCCCAAAATAAAGTACCCCAATTTTCGGAAACCCCATTTAGATGAGGGATTGAAAGACCCTTTCGTGTTTGCCGAGGACTTGTCCCCCTCGGGCTGGGTTCAGACCAAGGATCCGCGAGTGTTGCTAAGGCGGGTTGAGATTCTGGGAGTTCGAAGTCTATCCCTAACCCCCCAGGTACCTACTATATAGGGCCCTAGGGGCTCTAGTACCCTATATAGTAGGTACTTGGGGGGTTAGGGTCTATTATTTAGAAGCGAGGGCGTAGGACATGCGATGCCATTCCTGTTCGGTCTTTCAATTTGTTTTCGGGCATCCAGATTTCTGGGTTTGTGTAGCGGCTCTACGACAGGCTAAGGGTGCCTCGTGCATGATGGCGGTCAAGACACGCTACTTTGCTCACGGGCTCTTATTGCCTGGAGATCTACATCATGTCTTGCTAGTCTTTGTTCCTGTTGCTGCTAGAACCACCAGCAACGAATTTTGTTGTCGCTGTTGGTGTCGCTGGCCATGCTCCTGTAGCTGATCATAATCCTGCCTCTGACCTCTCTCATCATGAGAGGTGTGAGCAGCCGAAGCATCCAAAGCCTCCCCCCCGAACTTGGTATGCCAGGTTTCTCCTTGCTCGGCAATGCAACGTGGAGCGGGCATCCTGGCACTTCGGGTTCTGGTTGTGGGGGTTTGGTAGGGTTTAGGATTCAGGAGAGGCTCTTTTCCATGGGCGGCAGCTTCAACCCTGAAGCCAAACTCTGGGCCTTTACACCTTTCCCTAACCCCCAAAGTACCTACTATATAGGGTGCTAGAGCCCCTAGGGCCCTCTAAAACACTAAGCGGTCGCACAGGGCCTTTTTGCACTACAGGAAAACACATGAGCCTTCGGTTCGCGGAGTTCTGCAATTCACAGTCAGGCTCCCCTAAAAATCCACGTTTATGTGTTTTATAAAGTCTGTTTTTAGATGTCCATTTAGGATATATAATCAGTTATGCCTTAATTATT
>CAJNDV010032141.1:18782-34684 GCA_905221635.1 Symbiodinium sp. CCMP2456 | reverse complement strand
ATGGAAGGCATTTTAGGGAAGCCTGACAGTCGGCGACGATTATCGCACACAGCACTGGTTCACGGAGTTCTGCAATTCACAGCGCTCTCGGTGCTCCGGTCTACTCCTACAGATTTACATTGGTTCAGAAACATCTTCTCTCTCACTGGAATTTTCAGTGCGGTAGTCGACGACCACCAGTCTCCGGCCTTCCGAGGCTTGGTGAGAAGGTCTGAACGTTGGAGTTCGGTAGGAACCCAGACCAAAGGTGCGCGTTCATCCCCGCCGCCATGTCCACGAGCTTCGTGCTGCAGCGTCTGGCGCAAACAAGCGATGTCAATTGCCAGGCGACGGTCGGATGGAGTCCTTGGGAGTCCATCCTTGTGAAAGTGGTCATAAAGGGATCGACAGTCTGTCATGGCCACCATGGGGTACTCTTCGCCGGTGTGGCGGTTGAGGTCTCCGGTCAAGAAGGAGGCGATCATAGCCCGCACGTAGTGGGCAAGCTCGATCCCCTCAATGCATCCCATGGTCTCTGCTCCGAAAGTTGAGCGGCAGACTCTGTCGCAAGCATGCGACTTCCATTCGACTATGCTCGCATTGGCACTGTCTCCTTGTAGGGCTCCGGTCTCAGTGAACATCACCAGCATCCCGAGTTGCGATGCCACTCTGGAGTTCTTGCGCTTGGCACGGCGCTCCTTCGTAGCCCAGGGTCCATCGTGGATTTCTCCCCGCTCTTCGTCTGAAGGGGACAGGAAATAAATCGGATCCTGGTTGCAGTCGGGCGCATTCGCCCACCCAGCGTCGTGGAACACCGCCACGACGAGCTTGTCGAGGTTGATCTTCTTCAAGACGATGGCCTCTTGTCCATGCTGTAGGGCCCGGCGAGCTAGTAGGTTTGTGAATTTGATGTCCTCTACCGTGGGGCATGCCTGTAGCTGTTGCGCCATGCTTACCCCGCATGCCAAGTCCGGCCTCGTTTGGGAGGCCAACCACGAGAGGGCTCCTATTAACGACCTGTTATCCGCCACCTGTTCCGGAGTCGCTTTGGCCTCGTCGGGGACCTTCGGGTCGAGGTCCACCTCAAACAAGCGGCTCTCAACGTAGCCACCCTGGGAGATCCGGATTTCATCCTTGAGGACCTCGATGTGGCTTCCGATGAAGTCGAAGGCGTCGTTCTCCCATTCCTCTACCGGGAAGCACGTGGAGAGCTGCTCTTGGACTGAACGACTTAGAGTCCTGGGTCCAACTAAGAGGATGTCGTCGACGTGGACCGCGGCGTAGCAGAGTGGTTTGGCTCCGTCCAACTTCTTTCCATGTTCTCCGACAAGTAGCAGCTGGAACACGCACGGGTCCAGCGGAGAGGCAAAGAACTTTGCCTGCGCACCCTCGCCAACATTGATCACCTGCTGCTGGATGTCCTTCTTGAACTTTCGCCACCACATCCTGGGCGAATCGATCAGACCGAACACTCCTTTGTTGACTTGGATGATCTGGGATGGATGCAGTCCAGGTAGTCCATGACGTGGTTGCCGAAGGAACAATCGACGCTCCAGGGGGTCCCCGTTTAGAAAGGCAGCCGTAACGTCTCCTGCACTAACTGACCAGTCATCATCCAGTCTGCTCGCTGCCACTTGTAACAAGCACATGACTGCTGTCCTTGACACCGTCGGCGAATCTGTCCTCAGGGCTCCGGAGACGACATCTGGGTCGGTGTGTCCACCGATCACCAATCTCGATTTCGGTTTCCATGGCACCTGGGGATCTGTACGCCGCTTTGCAAGGTTTTTGTCGCGGTAGGCAAAGCGACTGGATAACACCCTGGAGCCCTCGGTCGCGACGATCTTGAGGCTTGTCTCAACATCGAGCGGGGTAAGACGAGCACCCAGCCGTAAGTGTTCTTCCCATGCTTGGCCTCGGCTTCTTGGAAAAGAGGGCGCTTATCCACCGGGATGGCTCCCCAGGGGAGCTCCTTCTCCAGCTGTTTTTCTCGTCCACGCCTGGTGGTTGCCCGCTTGAGCATGTGGGCCTCTTGAGGCATCTTGGAGCGCACTCGACGCTTCACGGCGGGTTGGTCTCGTCCTTCGTCTCCTTCAAGGCGTCGCCGCTGTCCACCGGCCTCGTCGTGGTCGATGTCCTCGTTCGGGAACTCGAGGGACTCGCCAGGGTCCTCTCCTCCATCGAGGGACATCTCGTCCCATGGGATGTCGATCAGCTCGTCGGCGTCCTCGTCCTCCCGCACGTAGGTGTCCTCGTCGTCGTGGTCGTTCTCGATCAACTTCTGGAGGTCGGCCTGCGTGGCTCGCATTGCAAAAAGTCCACCAAGTTCCTCAGGTGAAGCGGGGCGGACATGCTCTGGGGCACAAAGCTGGCAGCGACCTCCGCGAGCAATCCAGTAGTTGTCCTGCTGTCTGCCAACTACCACTCCAGGTCCTCGCCATGCCCCCTTTTTGTTGTTCTTGTCCTTGCGCCAGTACAAAGCCATTTCTCCATTGGCTAGATCACGTCCGCGCACCCGGGCTCGTTGAAGACTTCCTCGCCGGACCTTCTCCTCCGCACGGACCTTGAGGAATGCCGCCTTGGAGGCGGCGCGTATAGCGTCCCGCCGGTGCTGCGCATCGTCAGGAGTCCTGGCCCTGGCGATCCATGCCCCGTCGTCAATCTCTTGTTCGATGATATCCTCGTCGTCCCGGGGAGTTTTCCGAAAGACTATCTGACACGGGGCCCAGCCGCACCTCCTCCGCAAGGTGTTCTTCGCAGAAGAGGTCGCGGCAACAGCGATCTCCACCTCATCGTTCGTCACCGACTTCTCCTCGACAACCTTCTTGAAAATCTCTTTCCACCATTTGCCGTGTCGTTCGGCAAACCCGGCCTGCCAGTGAGCTTGCCCGGCGCTGGTCTGGAGATCAATGCGGAACCAGTCGCTCAGCCTGGAGAAAGCGTCCTGGATGCCGGTCTCAAGGTCGAGGGATATAACTTTGGGAGCTCCGAAGACCTGTATCCAGTGTTTAAGGAAAACCTTCTCGAGGGTGTCGCCAGTCTGGTTAGGCACCTTGGTAACGACGTGATAGCTGGAGGCACAGTCGATGATCGACAACAGCTTCTGCTTCTTGCCCTCGATGTCGAAGGCAAAGAACATATCCACAGCGACGACGTCGTTAAACTCGAGGAGTTTGGGCTCGGACGCGGGCTTTGGGCTCCGTGGTCCGGAGCATCGCTTGCAAGTTTCACATGACAAAGACCGGGAGGCCTTGAGGATCTCCTCAGAAGCGCCTGCGAGTCTCAGGTGTCTGGTGAGGTCGGTGTTGGGCGGGTGACCGAGGTTCTGATGCAGCCGCCGCAAAGTAGTAGCCACATCTGCTTTCACATCTTTCCCGAAAGTAATTCCGCTAGCCCCCTCTCGCATAGGTCGCTCGGGTGGTTCTCCGACAAGTAGGTCGTCGGCCGGTTCTGGTCCATCTCCATTCGCAGAGACGAAGGCCTCGTGATAGTTCGCGTTCCTGACCTTGTAGAAATGGGTGTCGCCAAAGAAATGCTCTGTCACTTCCCCAAACCCGCGAAGTCGTTGATAGACAAACTCCTTCCGATCCTCGGGCTCGGTGGACACTTCGACAACTAAAGTTCCTTGATGTTGGACATGGGCCCTTCCACACTCCTCGAGGATCTCATGGAAAACCCGTCGGGGATGCTCCTGCACGTTTTCTTCCCTGGGGTTGTAGTCGATAACGTTCGCGGGCGGGTGTAGCCAAAGAACTCCAGGCCGTAGCTCGCCGATTGTATCGTGGACTCGCTGGACACCATTTTCACGATGTAGATCATTCCAAACCAGGGGCTCCACGAAATCGATCCCTTCGACCTCGGAGATCTCGACGGTTTGTCTGCAGCCCCCGATCTCGAAGAGGGCTGGTCCCTTAGGACAGTCGTTGTACAGCTGGGCGCGAGCTGCCGAGATGGAGGCCAATGACCAAGTAAAGAAAGCACTCGCCCGGATAGCCGTCTTCCACATGCCCTTCCGGGCGCTGTACCTCGGCATGAACTTCGGTGGGTCGGCATCTTTGTTGTCGTGAAAGGTCCTCAACATCTTGCGGTCCGGCGTGAGATGTCGTAGGTCTGGTACAGGAAAACCCCATTGACGAAGTCGTCTCTTCTCGCTCTTGGTGCTTTCAACGATTGCCCGGGACGTGAAACACGCCACCATCCATCGGTGTCCACCGCTCCAGTCCTCTGTAGCATGCCGTCTGTCAGCATAGAAAGTGGCCACTTCCCCTTTATTTGTAGGTAGTACGACGCCAGAAACGCTCCTCCCTTTCTCGTCCTCGAGATCACGTCGTTCCTGTCCACCCCTCTCTTGAGGTTTCATCACTTCACACCAAACGCCGCCTCCACAGTAATCTCCTCCGCACGTCACGTAGTTGTAGGTCCCCTTGAGCTTGTTCCGGTCGGTGTGGATGCAGGCCTTCTGGTCGAGGGACACGCAGAGAGAGGTCCACCTCGCTTCCGGACATCGTTGGTGGATGTAGTGCTTCAAGTAGATAGAGAGTGAGGCGTAGTCGGCGGTACGATTGCAGATCCCCCGGAAGCCACCGCGGACGTAGTAGCCCAAAGAAATACGACAGGACGGATCGTCCTCCTTCCCAAAGGCCACAGCTCGTGAAGAGGCCCCACCACTTGGGAAAAGCTCACCTTCTGGTCCGAAGACTGCCTCCAGAATGGCTGTAAGCGTGCTCTGTGAGAAGTCTTCAGCCAAAAGACGGTCGCGGATGAACTCCTCGATGGGGTCAGCCAGGATCACGACGTGGTCGGGGTCCCCGGCTTCGGAGTCCAGATCGTCGTCCTCGCTTGTGCCATGAACGTCTGTGGACACCAGTGCCTGGTCTTCGGTATGGTTCTCAGTGACCTGGTCTGGATCAGTGCTCTCAATGTGGCTTGGTCCCTCTCTGCTAAGACATTCCTTGACATCTGCGTTGGGGTAATCCTTGGCGTCCTTGCCCAGGTTGGGGTTCTCGACGTAGTCCATCTCCACGTTGTTGTAGTCCTTGGCCCCTTTGTTAGTATAATCCTCGATGTAGTTGTTCTTGCCCATCACGGTGCTCTGGAGGTGACCTGAACATTGAGCGGACGGATCCTCGGTGGCGTTGCGCGGATCAGTGCCCTCGACGTAGTCTGGTCTCACTCTGCTGAGACATTCCTTGGCATCCATGTTGAGGTAATCCTCGGTGTCCTTGCCCGCTTTTGGGTTCTCGATGTGGTTCATCTTCTCGTCGTTGTAGTAGTTGATGCCCTTGTTGGCGAAATCCCCGATGTGGCTGTGCCCTTTGGTATCACCGCCTCGCGCGTCAAAGTACTTGTAGTCAACTTCGTCAGCGAACCTCACAGTCCGCCGTCGTCGTGATCCTGCGGCCCCATCTGTTGTTTCAACATCGCAAGCCGGGTCTCCAAAGCCATCATCTCCGCCTTGATCTCCTGGAGGATTTCCAGTCCCATCCGGGTAGTTCCCTCGTTGGCATCGGTCCTCCGCTTTCCGGAACGTTGGGAACTCGAGCTTGATGCCGCTGGGCCAGTTGTCCTCGTCATCGGCATGGGCAACTGCAGTTCCTTCGTCACCTCCTTGGCATATCCCTTTCCTTTCTTGTCCGCAAGGGATTTCACCTCGGCCCAAGACAGGTCGCTGCTCCCGGCGCTCGATGCGTAGTCCTCCGGGTTGATCACGGCGTACTTCTCGGGGTTCGACATCTTCTCCAACGTGGTGGGCTCCTCCTCGAAGTCGTCGTTCATCTTCCTGCGGTACCACATCACGTAGCGTCGTAGATCCGGGTGCATGTTCCCGCCATTCACCTTCTCGTCCTCGTCGGCCCACTTGCCGTAGGACAGAGGTATCTGGGCGTAGGTGTTCCCCTTGTGCCTGCCGATGGTCATCACCGTGTCCGGGGGGGTGGCGTAGTAGTCGCGAATGTTCTGCATCAGCACCCCTCGCGTGGCATTCGCTGCATAAGGAAGTCCCAGCTTCTTTGCTTCCTCCTTCAGCCCTTGGGGAGGCCGCTCCCTTAAGTCTCTTTCTCGTCCTTCATCTCCGTGATAGCGCTCCGAAGCTCCACATTGGTCCACTCCGGTAGGGGAGACAGACCCATCGCCGTCGCCTCGGACAGCAGCTCCTTCCTCGACAACTGCCATGTGGGACGCTGGGCCATCACCCGACGCGGTCGAAGGAAGAAAGCTGGGATCGCAAAGTGCTCTACGATTGAACACTGTTCGGCCGACCCACAAACACTGATGACATGGCTTTGCAAGATGACGCACCTCCTCCCACATGTCATGACTGATTGGCAGGCCGCGAAGTGAACGACAACTAACAGCATGGGTAGTCCTGATGCTACCAAGAAGTCGCTGAAGATTATCTCGTAGAAGAGATTGCTGAGTTTTCCAGTTGTCTGAGGAGAAAAAGGACTTCCTGGGTACGACGTGGACTCTGATCAAAGAAACCTTGGTTTCTAACCAGAAGTCGGTTGTAATATTTGTAGTTTGCCACCGTCGGATGAAGCCATCTACTGAGAGAACATCGCTGCTAAGGAGGTTCTTGATTTCGGGGGGGAGCTTCTTCTCGTAGAAAACCTGGGGATGTGGTACACTCACAGGAAGCTCGACAGGTCCTACCATGTATGCCTGCTGGGGAAGCGTGGTAAACCCTCGAAGCCCCGAAGCGGAAGCTGTCCTGCTCAGGAAGGAGAGGCACCTCAATGTTGTACTGCTTCATGTAGTCCACGAGCCGCTGCAGCCAGGATGTGCCCATCACGGACTTAGTGCACGCACAGTCGGTAATGCCATAGAGGCGGTCGCCGGCAGCCTGGCTCGTCTCGAAGATGGCGTGGGCAGTCTGCACGGCATCCTTGGAGCCATCTCGCCCCTTGGCAGCATTAGCAACGTTGGCAGGACACTGGGGATCTCGATGCCAATGTCCACGTTGCTTGCATACACTGCAGTAGGACTTCGACTTTGCCAGAGCTATCTTGTCCTCCGTAGCCTTGCGGAGAGCATCTTGGTCCAGTCCTCGCGCCTTGAGGGTGTCCTTGTACTGCATCTTCGCCGTCATGTAGGCCTCGTAGACGTGGGATCCCCCATCATCGTCCTGAGCAAACGGGGACTCGTCATAGGAGTCCTTGTCGTCGTTCTCCTCGTCGACGCGGTCGGCGTTGTGGACAGAGTTGGTCTTCACCCCTCGGTCACGCTCCCATGGTTTGACCCGGTCACGATCCCAGGCCTTCTTAAGACTCTTCTCGTGTAGTACGGCTGCGCGCTGCAACTTGTTCGTCACATACTCATTTGCAACACTCCCAAGGATCGACAGCTCTTCGGCCTGAGTGAGACCAAGGGCGTTGAGATATGCCCAGGCCTTTGCGGTCTCCGGAAGCTTGAAGTCGATCTCCAGCAAACGAGCATATGACCTGTCAAAAAGACCATTGAACTCGCGGATTGACTGTTGGGGTCCGCGCCGGAGTCTCTTGAAAAAGCCGTTCAGGGCCTCGCCGATCTTCCCGATCTCCACCTCCTGGTAGCGCTCGACCACCCAGGCTTTGAAGTGCTCGATGCCGTCCTCGTTCGCCAGATCAGTTACTTGGAGCTCCTCTGCTTCTATCCAGGCGCGACCCTGGAGAGATTGGTAGAGGAGTAGAGCTTGACGGTCTCGGGGGGTCCGCGTCAGCTTGGACCAAGCATCTATCTGACGAAGATACGATCTCGCACTGCTTCCAAGCTTCTCACCAACGTCCTCTGCAGCGAAAACCGGGACACTCATTTTCTCGCTGATCCCGCTCCTCCGGTCGCCTGGGCCACCAGCGTCCAGTGGTCCCGAACGATCAGGTTCGATGCCATGTGCCCAATGATCGTTCTCGCCGCCGGTCGCGCCCGAGTTCCTTCGTGTAGTAGCTGAAGAGGTCAGTCGTGCCCATCCCGGAGCGCGCCATGTAGTCGCCAGATCGTGGCCTTGATCAGGATCGCCTGTCGAGGCCGCCGTCGTCGTAGAAGGCGTAGTGGTCCACGATCCATCATTCCACCTGTTCCACCACCCGCCATCGTTCCAGCGAGTGGCCTGCGGATCATCTGTCTGGTCCTGATCTTCATACGGGTCCTCCACCACGGTAGAAGGCCTCGTCCACGATCCATCGTTCCATCTGCTCCACCGCCAGCCGTTGTCCCACGTGGACCGAACATCTCCACGTCCCCGCGCGTCATGACGGCCCCAGCCGCCACTGTAGTAGTCGCCCCACCATCCAGTAGGTTGATCTGCATCGTCGCGAGGTGGCTCATCGTCATCTGCGTGACACCCGTCGCCCTCTGCGTCGTGACCCGCCTTCGCTCCGACAGGAGTCTCCCCAGGGTCACTTCTCCTCCAAGTGCGGCGTCCCCGCAGGGACCGGTTGCTTCCCTCCACAGGAGGGTCATCGTCATCATGGCCTCGGCGCTGCGCAGCTTCGGCCCAAGGATCTTCGGGTTCTTCACCAGCTCGAGGTTCGCTGCCACCGGCAGCCGTCATGAGGAGCCCGCAAGCTGCGCTACCAATCTAAAACACTAAGCGGTCGCACAGGGCCTTTTTGCACTACAGGAAAACACATGAGCCTTCGGTTCGCGGAGTTCTGCAATTCACAGTCGGCGACGATTATCGCACACAGCACTGGTTCACGGAGTTCTGCAATTCACAGCGCTCTCGGTGCTCCGGTCTACTCCTACAGATTTACAGGCCCTATATAGTAGGTACCTGGGGGGTTAGGGTGGTGAGCCCTGAATCCTATACGGGCACCTCAAAATCCATTCCCTCGCAGCGACCCGCATCCAACACCCTCGACGGCGATGATGTAGGAACCCCAAGTTCAATTCAGAATAGGATCCCTTCGCAGTTCCCGATTCTATATTTTCTAATTTATCACGGCTCTGGCTTGCAAAAGCCCACTTCCTGCCATTTCCTGCTGCAGGCGTTGGAAATGCTACAGTCGGTTCTGACTTGGCGGCAGCAGAACGGCCGCTGTGAGTTCAAGAAGCTTAAGCGGGTTTTGGGGTTGAGGCTTCAAGGGTTTGTGCTATGTCTACGTAGTCTTCACCTTCTTCGTGTTGGATGGGGTGTGCCCTGGGCATGCATCCATCGAACTTGCTTGAATATAGAATATTTGCGACGGCATGCATGGAGACATGTCCGATTCCTGAATAAAACGGCCACGCGGCTATGCTTATGGTAAAATCGTGGCAAGGCTGCACCGCTCGGGTGCAACTCAAGAGGTCCAACCTAGTCCATCATACTAGCGCGTCTTTTGATTTCACGACTGTTGGCAATACATGGTCTGCTTGCACGTCACTTCCTTGTCCTCGTGCATCCATGCGATGGGATTCTGGCTTCCGGCTTCGGGGTGCGAAATAGCAGAATGGATCAGATCTTATACAACACACAGCCGATGCTTCGAATTCGGGGACAGTGCGAGTAATCTAAATATGACGTGTTGCACCTTGCCAATGCACTTTCCGTATAGTTTGCATGGCCACGAAAATCATGCACCCCCCATACAGCTCTGCTCACCTTGCTTGTGTTCACAAGCAAACAGCCTGTCAGGCCAACTACTTGCCTTCTCGGCTTCCACAGCCAGTTGCCGTTGCAAGTGTAGACAGCAGTGCAAGGGTCTTTTCAGCGCACGGAGTTATGAAGGGAATGTACGGTGAGGTTACCGGGATTTTCTTACTACATGTTCAGGCCCCTCTAGTACACAGCCGTTAGACTCGTTCGTCTTGCGAAACCCTAAATGTTCCCGCCGAGTCAAGGTGCTGCCAATGCGCTCCCGCTTTGGAATAAGGCGCAGCCTTCTATTCTAGGGAGACAGGGCTGCTAAGTCATTGTAACTGTTGCTCTCCTCATACAAGATGCTCCGCCTTCATTTCTCTGCAGCTCACTTTTCTAGGCCGGTCGCCAATTGAACCTTCCTACGCTTCCAGGCGTTTCCACACCGGCTCGGAGACCCTAAAGGTACCCCAATCCGACAAAGCAACGTTTCCCCAAGTCGAGTCGACGGAGTTTGAGGGTTTCAGGGTTTAGGGATACGTTGCTACCGGAGAAATGGGTTTCACGTGGTTTTGTCGGTCCCGAGTCCTGCAGGTGAAGCACGAAAGCTTTGACTTCTACTGGAAAGCCTTCGGCTGCACTGGAGTCGATCGCGAGGGGGACCCCGTCGTCTTCGAGAGGCTAGCTGAGGGCTGAGAGATGCAAAGCAGAATTGCCACCGGATTCTGCAGTAGCAGACTGCACCTTCGTTGATATCCTCGCCCGGTTCCCGGAAGCATCATCATCGAGTATCACGACAGTCGTCACGGTCATCGAATGCGTCCTCATCAGAAGCAGCAGCCACCACAACATTCCTCCTCTTGGGTGCCTCAGTCGTCGATGCGAATCCTCGTCGTGAACACCAGGGTTCTCAGATCACTACAACAGCAACAGCAGTGGCAGCCGATGCAGCCACTGCCACATCAGCACCCATCAGGAAGAAGACATTGGCTCGTGAATGCACCGGTCAAAGTTGCCGCGGGAGATGCCTGTCTACGTGCAACGCTAAACACGAGACAGCTGGTTGACGACACTGTCGGCAACCACATAGACGACAACCCGAACCGAGCGAATCACACATGGCATGAAGATGCATAGTGGCAACAAGTAGACAATGACATCACTGAGAAAAGCAGTGTCAGCAATAAATGCAAACGCAACAGCAGCTGCAAACATTAGCAGTGCCTGGCAGCACCACAACCACCACCGTCGTCGCCAGCTCCACCGCCAGCAACAGAAAACATCAACAGAAGTTTCTGCAGGAGCAACAAAACCATAACAAGGATACCAGCACTGGTCATCTTGAACCTTTTGCGAAGTTGTATATGTATCCGTGTAAACATGCCTGTGTACCTGTATATCCATATATCTCCACAAACAGATAAACATAGACAGACACACACACACAAGAAGCAAACTTGTGTGTATATATATGTATATATATATCCACATACACACAGGCGCATACATTGGCGCATACATATGCATACATGTCTGTGTGTGAGTCTTTCTCCCTATCTCCATGTATATATGTATATGTACATATGCGTGTATATACATATATACCTATACACACGTACATATACGAATGTTATGTTATGCATGTATACGTGTGTATATGTAGAGCAAAAGCATGTCATACATATACATATACACACACGTGTATACAGAACATAGGTACTGTACATACGTACGCACATACATACATACATACATACATACATACATGCAGGCAGGCATGAATGCACTCATAAACTCAGTACGTACATGCACAGAAACATAAGTACATGCATGCGCACAGTCCTACATATGCGCGTACATGGCATGCATACATGCATGCATACGGACCTATACATGCGTTGATTCGGTCGTTCATACACACAGACATACATACCTTCATACCTTTATACATTCATACATGCATACATACATATGTATGCACATACACACACCTACACATACATACACATACATACATACATACATACATACATACATACATACATACATACATACATACATAACCTACTGACTTACCTACTTGCTTGCTTACATACTAAGCACTCTTATGCTTGCATGAGTGCGTACATACATACGCACGTACATATTACTCCGCAGCTGATGCCATGCAGGGTGGGTCAGCTCGACGTTCCGGGCCTGGTCAAGTGCAATCAAGACTTCATCAAGCAGCACTGCATCTACAATGCTGCTCAGCTGGAAGCTTGCAGACCGGTAGTTCTCCTACCTGCCTACCTACCTATCTACCTACCTGCCTACCTACCTATCTAGCTAGCCATCCACCACCTCGTTTGTCACCTCTCTTTTAATCTATCGGTCTACATATCGTGTATGTGTGGTGTTGAGGAGAGAGAGCGAGAGAGAGGGAGAGAGAGAGAGAGAGAGAGAACGAAACACATAAAGACAGAAAGAGGCCCTCTGGGTTTTGCTTGGTTACAGTCACCTCGCCAGGCCGAGTGTGTTTTCGCCAGCTTGGAGATCGGAAGACGGCGGCATCTCAAGCAGGACAGCTGCCGTGGTTTCCAAGTTACGGTTGTTGTCGATATGACCGGCCTCAACGTGTCTTTCATGGATCGAAAAGCACTTGCCTTGTGGCTTGGCCTGACAAGGCTTATTAAAGAGTTCGGTCTTCGGCATTGGAACGGTTAGCGTAGCACTCCCTAGGCAGCTTTCCATGCTTCGGCAGAACTCAGATCCAGGTGCCAGCTGGTGTCCAGGGTTGAAGCCGACAACTACCCGGAAGCCTTGAAGCGCGTGATTGTGATCCGGGCCCCCTGGATCTTTCCAGCCATCTGGAACTTTTGCAAGCCCTTCTTCGACAAGGGAACCTTGGAGAAGGTGTGCATTGTGAAGGAAACCGACACAGCGGATGTGCTGCTGAAGCATATTCCCGCGAAGAGCGTGCCAAAGGCTCGCACAGGGGATTCGCTAGGCTGTTTCTTAACAAGGGCCACGCCACAGGTTGTAGGGGCTTGAGTCTTTAAATGAAATTCCGCTTACAGGCACTCGGCGGGACGTTATCGGGTGGCAGCGGCGACGACTACTGCTCCACGATTATTGCGCCCGGCGGCAAAATACCTGAGCATGTCATTGCGATGACTCATTCCAACTAAACTCAGTAAGTAGCTCGTTAGTTTTCCGAGTGACTCTCAAACCAAGGGCACCATGTCGGGTCCCATCTCGATGAAGCGCGCAAAAAATACAATAGTCTTTTCTTACAACTCCTCGACTCGGATGCGTCCTTGATTGAGTTTGCTGCAGCAGGCAGGAAATAGTTAGAACCGGCTTTTGGGCCTTGTGACGACTCAATCCTGATTTTCCCTGAGCCGGCTAGGCTTAGCGTCCACAGGGCTGTGGGGACTTCTGAACATGATGCTCGCGTGTCCTTGCCAGCGATTGTCTAGACTAAAAACTGTGTAGACTATCATCAGGCTATCATCCTTTAAAGGACCGAATCCTCGTAGCATGCAGTAGCTGCTAATGACGCTGACATGTTGGCACCGTGGGCAAGTGGCCGAAGTCCCACCATCTTACTTCCAAGAACTTGTGACCTAGCAGTTGGTGAGGACACTCAAGGAGAGTGAGCTTACGCTTTCTGCGAGGTCGCCAGAGTGACAGCATCAATCATGGACTTGCAAAATCAGAGGTCGCGTATTGGGGGTCTGTACATTACAGGGATATTTACCGTCTACGGCCTATGGTAATTTATGTTAGGGTCCCTAGTCTAGTAGTAGAGCAGGTAACCTTCAATCCTTTTGGGGTACTACCCGTATACGCCCTATATAATTCCAATATACTCCCAAAGGTGTAGCTCCCAGGATACTCGACAAGTAGGCTAGAAAGTTCTTCAACCTGTCGGCCTCACGACGATGAGACCTGCCTCGACAATCCAAAGAGCCGCCAACGCTTGCACTTTAATAATGAGAAGAGGGCTTTGGGCTGCTTGGGTGGTGAAGCTTACCTATAGTCTCCATTGGAGTTCCTTTTTTTGGTTTAACCAAATATATATTTAGGATCCCAAAAGGTAACCCCCAAAAAGGAGCTACAATGGAGACTATAGGTAATTTGCTCATGGAACAACGAGCCCCTAAGGGCTTGTAGTATCGAGCGAGGTCAGCTTTGCCGTTGGCAAGGGGAACGTCGCTGGGAAGTCTAGCCAGGACAAGGCAGGGGCCCCAAGGAATTCTGCTCAGCTCGAGCTCGGAGGGTGGACCGACTCCATACTTTTGTCGAAGTTTTTTGCAAACCTCAACGATCGAGCTGAAGTTCGTAGGCTCTTTCCCGAAACCTCGAAGCGCAAGAATGTCTCGGGACAAGGTCCCTCCGGTAGTCTCCAAAGCCTTGCAGGGCTCCTCCTTCCCAGGGCTTCGAAAGCCCCGGGATCACGTCTTCGAAGGTCCTAACACCGCTTAAGATATTCTGCTCCAGAACCCGACAAGGTTTGTAAGTGCATGGGGGTTATTATCTTTGGTTTAGGTTTAGGGTTCATGGTCTAAGGCCCACGCCGGTTGAAGGTGCTTCAGGCTTCTGGGCAAACGAAGTTGGTATTTTCATCTTACCACATAGGTCAAGCATCCAGTGCTTCTCATTCTGGAGCAGCGCCCATGAGCCAGTCTAGACTGCAAAAGCCAAACCTCTGTCATCACCCGAGGCAGCAGTTCTTTGCTGCAGCTATGCCTTGGATGTACTTCTGCTCCATCTAGACTGTAACTGACTTGTCCGCACAAGTTTGCAAGGCAGCGAATTCTGGTTGCCTGGAAGCGCGATCCCCCTAAGGTTGCAATCAACAGCAAAGCTCCTACCTTTCGACAAGAGCTGGCAGGTGTGTCTCAGCCCGCAGAAGATTTGCGCAGACACTTTGCTCGTGGAAGCGACGCAGATGTCCCCTGGTTGCAAGTAAGTTTTATGTTTGGATGTACGTATGTACATATGTTTGCGTGTCTGTATGTATGCACGTAATTATGTATGTATGCATGCGGTATGCCTGAAGGTCGATAAGCATGTCTATATGTGTATGTATGTATGTATGTATGTATGTATGTATGTATGCATGTATGTATGTATGTCTGTATGTATGTATGTTTGTCTGTTTGTTTGTATGTTTGTATGTTTGTATGTTTGTATGTTTGTATGTATGTATACACATACATAATTACTCGATGATGGACTCTACCGGATTCGCTCACTGTGCAGCTGACTGATTACCGCTTTCCCGCGCCAAAGAATCATCGTTCGATGTGTTACAGTTTTTTCACTAAGAAAGCTCGCTGTCTGACAAGTCTGTCCCCTAAACCCGAAACCCCAAACTTATCCGGATCATCTGGGAAAGCTCTCCTTCTGGGAGACTCGGATGTGGTCGTGTTTGACAGTCGGTCTCTCTTGGACATGAGGCAACCTGAAGGAAGGGTTTAGGGTTTAGAGTCGCACACTTGCCACTGGAAGGTCTGATGAGCCCTTCAGCATCGTCCCAGACCCAGCAGAGGGCAGAGTGCTTCGATCAGGACGTTGATCGCCTTCGGCAGGTTCTCAGAACGGGGGAAATTTCGGAGATGGGGGCTGTTAGTTTGGAAGATATGCGAGTTGTTGCATGCATGAGGTGTGGGTCTAGAGAATAGAAATTCTTTTTCAGCTCAGAAGAACGTAGAATCACATAAGAGCCGAGCCGAGACGGAACAGCACGAGAGCCAGTCAGGGCTTCGGAGAGATGGAAATGAGACGAAAAAGAGATGGATCTGTGACGCATGGTCTGTAGACTGTATACGATGCTTCGTGCCGTACAGCAGTGCATAAGTGCGGGCATATGAGGCGAAGTACTGAGTCGGTAAATGGATGGCTAGACATGTGCATGAGTCAAGTTTCCTTACCTGAACTGGTAGGGGTGGGTGTTCTATTCACAAGCATACATGCAACAGACAAGCGGAGGAGGTAGACAGATGTCGTGAGAGGTGTAGGTAGGGATGTATGTGTGTATATATGTGTTTCCAAGCATGCCAGTCTCAGTGTTCAGCTATGTACAGGTTTTTGGAATTTCTCCGGGGGAAGCAAGCAAGCTCTGGGCTGCTGAGGCTTTCTCTTCCTGTAACCAGCCATCAACTTCTCTCGTCGCACATAGCTATGATGCCCCTGAAAATTCAGAGCTATAAATCGTCCAATCCCAAGCTCAAAAGCCGTGTCTGTGAAGTCCTAAATCTCAAGCTTCGAGTTCCCTTTCGACGGCGTGGTCGGCTTGGGCATGCCGAGCCTGTCATTGACCAAGGCAAGGGATGGCAGACGCCGCGTCCATTTATGTGTGTGTGTGTGTTTTGTTTTTTTTTTTTTTTTTTCTTTTTTT
>CAJNDV010032141.1:282-18682 GCA_905221635.1 Symbiodinium sp. CCMP2456 | reverse complement strand
TTTTTTTTTTTTTTTTCTGGGGTTTGGTGTGCATATGCATGTGCATGCATGTGTTTTCGTTGTTTTCTTATCATGTGAACCCTGCATTAGATGACTGCATGTACTTGCCCCTTGCTTCGCTTGAGAGTGGACAAAGACACGTGGCCCCCACCTTGCGCATTCTGAGCCCAACTGGTGCCAGATCTGAAAGTCTGGGCACCAGTGTTGATGGCAGCTCTGCACGGGTTGTCAGATCAGATCTGAAGACTGAGCATTCCGGAACTGCCAGCTCTTTGGCCAATTGACTACTTTTCGCTTCAGCTGAAGAATCATGAACCTGAGTCTTTCCACAATCGAAGAGTGTTGATAATGCACGTTGTAGTCTTGTTGTCCTTCTCAGTCGAAAGCTGGTTGATAAGCATGATCTTGCTGCTCTTCCTCTCTACGACGATGACAACGGCGACGACACTCTAAATTCCTAAACACTCAAAGCCCAAGGTCCTGAACCCTGAAACCCTAAGCCATGNNTAGTACTGTTACTACTACTACTACTACTACTACTACTACTACTACTACTACTACTACTACTGCTCCTGCTCCTGCTCCTGCTCCTGCCCTGCTCCTGCTCCTGCTCCTGCTCCTGCTCCTGCTCCTGCTCCTGCTCCTGCTCCTGCTCCTGCTCCTGCTCCTGCTCCTGCTCCTGCTCCTGCTGCTACAGCTACAACGACCACCGCACGTTCTGCTGTGATGTTGCAGTATTCCTGATCGCCGCAGATGCACAACTTCCTGGGCAACCTCGCGGATGTCCCTGCCTGAGCCCCTCATGCTCAGTGCTCCGGGCCTAGTCGAAGTGATGGTCCAGACTAGGCATGGCAAAAGGTGAACCCGACGGTCTCCTTACCAGAGGACTTTCGGAATGCCTACTCACAAAACCTTGCCAATATAGGGGGCCTAAATCATTACCTATACTGTTTTCGGGGTTCCTTATTATAGTTATGGTATAATGGATCCCAAAACCTATCATCAAGGCCCCTACAGTAGAAGGCCGGGGTGGTGGCATTCAGGCTGGCACTGCAGGGCCTGCAGACGCACAGCCCTGCATGGGCTGATGATCCAACATTACCAGGTTTAGCTGAGGAGGGCTCACTGAGTACCGGGCTTGTACCCCAACACACTCCCAACTCAGTATCCTATAGAAGTCTTTTAAGGGGCCTTCAAGGGATGTGTAGCATTCCTAGCACAGCAGATGTGAGGAGCAGGGTCTCATCAAGCCTTTGTCTGAGGCTAACCAGCTTGACAAAGATCGTTTTGCCGTCTGGTTCGCCACGGAGGCAACTCAAGCGCTTCTAATACAGGAGCCTTAATGAATAGACCTAGGCTTCTGCGGATTTCGTGTCTTAAGTCTAGAAGGAACACAAGGAACCCATAAGTAATAGCATTGGCAATTGTTCAAGGCTTCCATGTTACGGTAGCTGGTTTTAGATCGGTCACCGAATCTTCCAATACGGTATTGCAAGCCGGGGCCAGGGAAAAGGTCGTGAGTCCCAGATACGCCGAGAGAAGTTAACAGAGTCTTTGACTTGGCTCGTCTCAAGCGGCCATCTCCTTCCCTTCTGCGACCAAGGGACCCCTAAGACTGACGCCTATGAGCCCTAAACCCTTCAGGGGTTCCTTTGAAGGATTCCTTTGACAGGCTCACTTCAGGGGTTCCATTGAACCTGCCAGGATGACAAGGAAGACTCCGAGATCAGTTTCGGAGCCCTGCCACCCAACCGACTGGGCTCAGAAGTTGCCTGGCTGCCCCTCTCCTCGACGACCTCGGGTCTGTGGCAGGCAGAGCTAAAGCGGGCGAGAGGTATTTGTCCAAATAGTCGTCAGCCCAAAGGCACATGAGGTCCCTACGTGGGTTGATGTTTTTTTCGCTCTTTTTCGCACGCAGCACCAGAGCTGGTACGATGTGGCACATCAGTCCTAAAGGTGAGAGGTCCAATAAAGTTACATAAAGCCCGGAAGGTGGAGATGTCTGACGTCACCCTCAACTTAGTCCGCTTGGATGTTTGCAAGAAGGGGTGCCACGCAGCTTTCGACACGGGCTCCGGAATGATCTCTGGGCCCAAGCATCTGATGGAAGCGATAAGTCAGGAGCTCAACGTGGCCACCGACTGCTCCAACTACGATGAACTGCCCGCGCTGGGCTTTGAGCTGGGAGGAGTGACCTACAATTTGGACAAGTACGAGTATGTCAAGCGAACCAGCGAGGGTTGCTTCCCCCAGCTCCAATCCACAGATGAGGCAGAGGCCTCAGAGGCTTCTACCTTCTTCCTGGGAGCGCCCTTCCTCACGCGCTACGTCACGATTTATGATCGAGTCTTCCTGCGGATGGGCCTGGCCTTTGCAGTGCATCAGAATGAGCCAACAGGGGAGAGCAACGAAGGCGCCATGAAGCGCCTCATGGGGCGACCCAGCCTAGGCCGTGCCTCCGAGTCTGATTGAAACTATCTCTTGCCAGGTCCTGCCCAAAAGCGCAAAAATGCAATTTATTGGGCTACTGTTGACATCGACATGATGCATCACTCGCAGGCCTGCTTGCGACGAGTTGACAAAAGTTCAGAGCCTATGATATCTAGAGACGTGCCAGGGAGGCATTTTTGAGGGCAGCATGAGCAGTGCCCTCCAAGCCAAGTCCTTCCGACACTTGCTCCGGCATCATGTCTGATTTTGTCGTGCAGGTTAGAAAATCCATCGGCAATTCTTGTGTGGTTGTTGCCGCCATGTCCGGCTCGGTTGACAGTGTCTTGGAGGCTTGGGTATGTGTTCTCTTACAGACGTTGGAAACCGAAGCTGCCCTAGCAGCCAACCCAGCATCTATACGACATCTGCCCATGCGACATCAAGTGCACTGGGGAGTGTTTTCGTGTCCATATCTCGTGCCGGAGCATTGCGCTTGACGCGCTTCGCCGCCATGCCCACCGCAGACACGGAGAAGAAGGTGAACATGCAGAGGACGTGAGCCCAGCCAGGATGTCCAACCCGAGCTGAGTTTTTTTCGACATCACTGGTGAAATTCATGCTGATAACGGCATTTCTGACAGTGGGCTTAACTGACGCAGCTGCGACAATTTTAGCTTAGAGTCGCTTAGGAGACCAGTTACTTGGGGTGAAAGTTTGCTAGAGTCTGCGACATCTGCGACATCGAACCCACAGTCAATTCAATAATCTAGCAAGATGTTGGCTGGACAGCTTTGCACGAATCTTGGGCTTACCGAGCAGGTACTCCGATCCTGACCTACCTCAGCTGCTGCCTTTGCCAGCGCGCCCATCTTCGTCCTACGAGCCACGACCGAAGGCAGCGGAAGTTGGATCCAGCGCTTCAAGCACATGTCCAGTAGCCTTTCAACTTCTGAGGACTCGCAGCAAAATGATGAACTCTTGAGTTGTTCCGATTCCTGTTGCGGTCTGCCCTGCATAACTCACACTTCGGGTCTTAAGACCTGCTGATGTTTGGATCGGGCCTGTGAGCTCTTCCGAGTCTGGAGCGTTTCAGGCTTCTGGGTGTAGGGCGTGTTACTAGGTGGTGCATTCAACCGTGGGATCCTAGAGTCATGGCCATCGACCGGTGTGGCTTCACGTTTTGGCTGTGTTTCACTTGAAAAGCTCGGCGAGTTTTCTCGAGCAACTCCGTTCGAGCTTTGTGCGCGTGACTCGACCACACTTGCTCGAGGAAGCACCAAAACCTATGCCTAACTAGAGATCCGTTCAAAAAGCTCCGTGCCGCGCAGGTCAAAGAGGCTGCCCAATTCACCGACGATGTGATGCAGGCAATGGCAGAGAAGTTGGGCGTCAATGTCATGGCACCTCGACTGCAGACGGCATTCAGGGACTTATACACGTAGAATATGTGTATATATATATATATATATGATATGATATCGTGTTTATGAATATACATATGTATATATGAGTGTGTGTGCACACACACATATATATATATATATACATACACACACACATGTAAGCACATGACGAATGTAGATTGTTAGCTAGATAGATGGATAGATTCCGATAGATAAACAGTAGATAAACAGATAGGTAGATAAATTTTACAGCTCGACAGGCTGGATGCGATGTGTTGGATCTATCAGTTCAGAAGCACTCGGTCGATTCCTTGATGTTTCAGACCCAGTGCCTTTTATGCGAATAGGCTGAGCCCCACCTTGTGGTGATACAACAAAAGTCGACACACAAGACTACTGTAATAATTAGCAGGCTTCCCGAGATTCGCAGCCTCAAAGTTCTCTATGTTTACGGGTTCGGGGTAACTACTGCGGTCCATTCATTGAAGCACAGATGTGCCATAGCTCTCCCTCTGCCTCTGACTCGTTCTCTCTCTCTCTCTCTCCTCTCTCTCTCTCTCTCTCTCTCTCTCTCTCTTTCGCTCGGATTGTACACGAACGGTCTACGACTTTACGAAGTGTGTGAACACATATACATACCTCACAAATCCGGGGGGCGAGCCGGGAAATCGTATTGACCAAGTTTAAGCACGCCTTGTACCCTGCGTCGGACACAGAAGCTCAGAGATTGCGCAACTGTTGAAGCTATCAACGTTTGTGTGTGTGTGTTATGCTCATAATACACACACAGATTTGTTTATGTATCTCATGTTAAGGTATGTATGCATGCATGTATGTATGTATACATATGTATATCTATCTATCTGTATATCTATATATATATATATACACACACAAGGTGTCATGTCCGGAGCCCAGACCGGCTGTCGCATTCATGTCGTCTGGGTGCTGCATGGCTTGCAGCTCGAGACTGGCGCAAGATATAGTATGTCATAGTATATCATAGTATATATGATAGTAGATCATACAATATATTAAAGCATATTACATCGTATATTATAGCATGTCATATAGTACATTGTGGTATATCATATAGTATAGTGTTATTGTAGTATATTATATTTAGGGTTTGTTTATTCCAAGAGCTCGCAGAAATTACTTGGCGGCTACGAGTATTGTATGTATCCTAAATGAATGCTTGTCCGTGGACCCTCGTGCTACCATCCTGCCGTTCTCAAAACGCAACCGAAGAACCTCCCATGAGCCCAGGCGCAGCCGGAGTTTAACTGGGTGATCCGGGATTGCCTGCTATCTCTTCGGGATGAAGGCTGGACGTGTCAGGCGCGGGGCATCAGAGTAGATCTGTTGGGAATTATGTACCGGCTTAGTAATGCATCTGTTTGAGCAAAGCTATCATTGACAAATCTAGAAATCTCGAGGTAAGCAGGAGTGCAAGGTTAAGCTTGGTCCACTTTGCTCTTCCTTGTTTCGCTTTCGGTGCTCAGGTAGTTGGACATTGGCAGGTAGAGTGTACCTGTACTGCGTCGTTTACAAGCGATGTTGGCTTTAAGGCTTTATGCCTAAACCCCCGCAGCCATAAACTCTAGCATCGTTCAATCATGTTTATCACGGTGTGTCTGGAATCTGTCGAGCAGTTGGTGGGGAAGGTCCGCAGCGGTGACTTGGAGTACTGCTACAAGTACAAGGATGAGACTCGACCGTGCCACCACCTGCCTTGGGGGCTTCTGCAGAGGTGGACTTTGCGTTCTGGAGTCGCAGATCAGATTTTCAAGTCTGGGCCGAGGACTGCGTTGTAAGAAGATTCCACTCAGCTCAGACGAACAACATCTTTGGGATTGGCATTCTTTGTGACATTCTCAGCATTCCAACCCCACACACATGAAGTCCAGCGATCCTAGAATCTTAAGGTGCAGAGTCAACGGGTGCATCTTCCAAACACTGCCTCAACTGTAAATGAGGACAGAACCTGCAACACCAGAACATGAAAGCTTCAACATCGAACAGAACCGAAGCATCACCTAACCTGAACCCACAGCCCTACACCCCATGCTACAGGTACCACCCCATCGCAGAGGCGCATCGGAAGCTGGCAGAGCGCCTTATGGCCTCACAGGGTGCAGGGGTCCTGGCTGTTGGGAGGTAGTGTCATGTATTCTGTTATGTTATGTTTCACTAAAGTTAGATTATGACCTATTGTGCACTATACTACTATACTGTACCATACTAGACTAGACTGTACATCGTGTACGAAACTTCCGTCTAATATCTCATGCTATACTATATTACAATATACTACATTGTATTATGCTATATGATGTTGTACTGTATTATATATAGTAGTTTGTCGTCTACTAGAGTGTGTCATCTTATCTTAATCTCTGGAGTGAGACGAGGAGAGCCTGCGTCTTCTGAGGATCTCCAGATGAAGCACCTGGATCCACACTAGCACGGCCCTCGTCACACCTTGGATATCTGCCGAAAGTTGGAACGGAGGCTAGCACATGTTGTGTGTGCAGTTTCCGAAGCTAGAGCCCCGTGATGCAAGGGTGTTGCGGTATGCTATAATTATAACTACCATAGTTCTAGTGAGACTATAACAGGACACTATTATAAAAAGCTGTACGGCATACACTCAAAGCCAGGCTTGTGTGTAGCGCTCCCTGTCCCCCCACCTACGCGCTTGCTGAGTCGCGTTCGGCATCACGTTTACCGTGCCATCATGGGCGAAAAGGACTGGCGGTGCTGTTGTTTCATGGCCTTGGATCCTCCTGAGGAATAAGGGATGAGGGTTTAGGGCTTAGGGATTATAGGGCTTAGGGTTTAGGTTTCCAGAATCCCTGATCAAAGCAGGTTTGGCCTCGAGATCTCAAGTGCAGTTGCATCACACCATGCCAGTTGTGAAGCCTACGTGTCAAGTACTTTCCCTTCAAGTTGATGCCGTCCAAGAGAAAGTTCATGGGTCGATCGAAACCCGGTGCACATGACAGAACGGATCACATCAATATGATATGTATAAATATATATATATATATACACACACACACACTTTTTGGTTTGTTTTATTATTCAAGTTTTAGTCATTTTAGTCATCATAAACCGGACAATTCAGAATTGACCAACAAGGGGTAACCGACCCTACGCGCCAGCCGAAAAGCGTATGTTCGAAGTGTTCCCAAGGGCCGAAGGCTCGCTAAGGTCTTCTTTTCCAGGGTCGCTCGGGGGTTTCCGAAAATAATGGGTACCTTGTTTTGGGGTCCTTATAGTAAGGATCCTATCATTTAGGGTAGGGTCCCCTATTTTCGGAAACTCCCATGTAGTCTTTCACCACAAGTCTACATCAAACCCTGGGGCTGTTTGCGCCAAAGCCTGAACCCTGAGCCTCAAGCATAAGAGCCGAAGAAAACCTAGGGTTTCACTCATGGTTTCAAGATTGAAAGACCCAAAGCGACACCCAAAAATGAAGACCCAAGTGAATCACGGGATAATAATAATCGTAATTTTAATAATACTAATATTAATAATCGTAATAATAATGCTGTAATAATAATAATAGTAATAATAATAATAGTAATAGTAATAATAATATGGGTTCCCGAGCCCGAGCCGAAGCCATGCTTCCAGGACGTGCGACGCGTCTGCACACCAAAGCTTATCGAGGCGCGGCAAGCGGGAGACAGGGGAGCCCCCCAACAATTTATGGAAGGGTTTAGGGTTTAGGTTTAGGGTTTAGGGTTCAGGAGGATTATGTTACCCTAACCCCCCAGGTACCTACTACGTAGGGCCCTAGGGGCTCTAGTACCCTTTACAGTAAGTACCTGGGGGGTTAGGGTTTATGGAAGGCTATAGAGAAAGTGCAGCGATAATGCCTCATTTCGACCTCTTCCCTTGCAACATGAGAAGTAGATGCAAGCTGCCGTCGTCGCCAAAACTTCGATGCGGCCAATGTGTCGAAGCTTTCAAGCTATTTGCCTGAGGCCTACAGCTTTGCCTGTCACTGAAACGAAGCAATCGTCAGTTTGCCCGTTGTGGGAAACCGATCTTGTTAAGGATCCCTAAAGCCTAAACCCTATAAACCAAAACCCTAAACCTTAAGGATTCTTTGGCTGCACCTTGCAGGAAGTGATGAAGGATTTGGACGTGAGCCCGTCCGATGAGCCCTACCTGATTCGCAGGAGCCTGGCCCGAAAGCCGTGAAATTAATTTTTAAATCTACTGTTATTAATTACCTAATGAAATTGATTCAATCTATTCTTAGAAATACCCACTGACATCAATTAAACCTATTATTGGTAAAACCTAATGAAATTCATTTCAATTTATTTTTAGAAATACCTAGTGAAATTAGTCATAGTTTATCATTAAAAATACCTAATGAAATAAAGTCTAAAATTAGAAATACTTAGAACCAATTATAATCAAGATACACTGAAAACCAGGCGCGCGACTCTGAGCTCAGTCTGAGTTTCGCTTCGCCCGCCTTCACATCATTGACCTGGCTAGCGTGTCTTTGAAAGCTGGAGCTCTTTTTAGGAGCCCAATAGGTAAACTTTAAACTTTCTGGGTATATTAAACCCCTACAGAAAGAAAAGTTTAAACTTTTTTGGGCCAGGGTACTGGGCAGCTAAGTTTAGGTGTTCAAGATGTGCAGCCCACCAGGACTCCACCGGCCCATTTTGCTACGCTTTAGAAAATTTTGATTGTCTGAACAAACGTCGCCTTCCTAAGCCTTGCCTGCGCCGCAGGATCAAAACATCCGTCGAAGATGCCTACTTCAGGCAGAATGGGCACACTGCATTTCAGTAATTCAGTCAGGACGATGTGATGATGTCCTCGTATCATCCATGTTGTATTACCTTACCCCAGTTATCTTATTTTCGTATCCTGTCTCATCTGAAGCTGCACTGGTTTATCCTATCCTATCTAATTATGCCGCATTTTGTGTTTTCATTTCTTGTGTTGCATTGTCTTGTCTCTCGTCTTTTCTTGTCTTATCGGACCTATCGTTCCTGATCGTACTTTGTGATATCAGATCTTGGCTTACACCTTGTACCCTACGACGTGCCCTCAGGTATAAGCGGACTGGAAAGTTCCAGACCACCATCGAGGCGGATCACCGGGCTCTGCTAGCAAGCTTGGAGCAAACACTTCGGTTCAGATTGTTGGTGCCCAGGCGCTGGTTAGGGCTTGGTTGAGGGGGCGGCTTAAGGGTGTTTTCGGTTTTCGGAGCTCTATGAGGGGGTGTGGGTGTTTCTAGGTGTCTTTGCTATACCTAAATCAACCCTATAAGCCCTAAACACAAACCGAATAATCCTTAAACCTCAAACCCAGGCTGCAACTTTGCTTGCAGCGCCTTGGGAGTCTATATGGGAGTTTCCCAAAATTAGGGTACCGTATTTTGGGGTCCTTATAATAAGGATCCTACTATTTAGGGTACTATATTAGGGTCCCCTATTTTCGGAAACCCCCATATCTTCTCCATGCAAGGCTGAAAGTTTCTGTTTCCACCTGTCCAGCACTCCAGCACCCGGCGAAAACAGATTCAGAAAGTTGTGCTCGCTGTGAGGCTCTGTTGGGTTTTCTGACTCCTGGTTTCTGCCAAGCCCCTTGAAGTAAGATACTTTTAGGATGTTTCAAGGCTTGGGCGACGGAGGCAAGGCTCCTGGAGTTCGGTGGCGCACCCCCATGCTCATCGCCCTGAACCCGCCCTAAACCCTAAACCCAGAAACCCTATAAACCCCAAACCTTAAACCCAGAAACCCTATAAACCCTAAACCGTAAATCCAGAAACCCTAAACCCTATCTAAACCCTAAACCCGATAAACCCTAAAACCCTATCTAAACCCTAAACCCTAAACCCAAACTGAATAACGCGTGCAGAACTGCGTGGACGTGGAGTCTCTGGTTGTGAACCTCGAGCTGGACCGCGTCGGCTTTATGAAAAAGATCTCCCCATCAGGCGACACCCAAGGGGTTGAGGGATTTCTGGGTGGCCATAATAGGGATCTATAGTAAATAATAGGGTTGAGGGATTTCTGGTGGGTTTAGGGCTTATAGGGTTTAGGGTTTAGGGTTTAGGGGTGGCCATAATAGGGGTTCTATAGTAAACAGGTAGGGTTTCCTTATTATAGTGACTTAAGTTGGGATTTGGGATTTCTGGTTTAGGGTTTATAGGGGGCTTAGGGTTTACGGACCAAGGGATTGAGGGCGAGGGATTTCTGGTTCGGGGTTTAGGGGTTTAGGGTTTAGGGACCAAGGAATTGAAGTAATTTTTGAGTTGCCTTCAGGGATTCTACAGCAAATACTAGGGTTTCCTTGTCAGAGTGACTTAAGTTGGGAGTTCTGGTTTAGGAATTTAGCGTCTGTAGAGACTTCAATAGTTCAGGGTTGGAGGACTTAGGGTTCCGTCGCTACCTTGGCCTTGTTTCGATCTTGACTTGCTTGGGTTCACTCCGCGTATCAGCAGCTCACCGTTGTGCCTGTTTTCGCATGAATTCTGAGATGCCACCCTAAACCCCAAACCCTAAAAACCTCGCACACCCAATGCAGAATCCCGATTCTTGATTGAACCTCGCCGGGTCCTGAAACATCTGTGCGGGCCTGTGCGAAAGAAGTTTTCCTGTTGTAGAGAACTCTTACGCTCTTTCTGTTACCTTCCTGGAAACCACGCCTCAAAACAAGACTGAGAGCTGAGAGGCAAGTTGGGGCGTTGTCAGGGTTTGTTGGGGCTCTTAGGAGCATCGAATCTTCAACCCAACACCCCAGTGGCCCAGGGCACACCGCTAGCCTGTCACATCGCAACGGCTCTTCTTCGCCTTCGGGCTTCATGAAGAGGCCCTCTAAACCCTAAACCCTAAACCTAAAACCTAAACCCTAAACCCTAGACCCGCCCAAAGTCCATGGAACTAGGCCTCCTGTACTGCGTGGAGTGTCAGACAGCTCTGGGGGATGCCTTTGGCCTCAGTTGCTGGGGGTTTAGCAATATAAGGGTTCGGGCTTTCTGACCACAAACTTGAATAATTTGTTAAGGTTTGGGGTTTGGGGTTTAGGGTTTAGGATTTAGGGTTTAAGGTTTAGGGGTTAGAGGTTCAGGGGTGGGTTTCGGCTTAAGGAGGGTGCCCAGTTAGTACTATGGGGCTTACGGTTTACTCGGAGTTTCCCGTCCAGCTTGTTCGTGAGTTTCAGAACACCGTGTTCAGGAATGATTTGGGTCTCGGCGTTGTACTTCACGCGGTTTCGAGGGCTTCGGGCTGTTATAGGAGCCTCAGTCATGTCTTCCTAGTCATACGAAACCAGCAGCTCGGTAGCATGTGCCCCCGAATGGGACTCCAATCCCTACACTACACTACATGGCATTCTCTTCGGCCTCTAGAGGACGCAGCCGGCCTGAGGAATCTAGAACACAGATCTTAAAGGTTTTAGGGTTTAGGGCTTGAAGTTTGCAATATATCTCCGGGCTTTGTTTATAGCGTGCTTTGGACTTGCGTAGGAATCTCTGATTCAGGTGATCTCTGCTGGGTGCCATGACGTTCTGTGCAATCAGTGTGCCGTTGAAACGCACAGCACCGGGAACCGGCAGGACCGCTTCAATTTGGTCACTCTGGGTGACAGCTTGTTCAAGGATGTTTTAGGGTTCACATCAAGAAGAATCTTCGATCGTCACCTGCTCTACTGTTACTATCGTTGACTAACGAGGTGAGTACCGAAGTTTTCGAGATAGCTATTCATTACGGATACAGGTGAGCAAGGGGCTTGTTGACCGTGCGGTAACCAACAGACGATCTCGACCCTAATCCACATGTGCCTGTCGTTGTTGATCTGCTTTTTGACAATGATTCACTCGCAGTTGCTGGAGCTTTGTATTGCACGGACCTGCATGCCTCCAAGTCACAAACCTACAGAGCCACCTGGGCCTGCCTAAAATGCTGTTATCCCGATATGACTCTGGCCTTCAACCTTTGGACCTCGTTGCCAGTGCTAGGATGCACCTCTCGTCTTCATCGAGCAGGCAGTCTGCGCTGAGTGCACTACCAAGGCTGGGTGTGATGTTGGGACTTGGCCTTCAGGGGTATAGGGACTTGGGTGATTTGGGGATTGGGCCTCTGAGCTGCTGTGCAATCAGCCCACGACCGGCATCCATGTGCCACGACTCCCACGTTGTCCACGGATGCCGAGGCTGGCTAAAGGTGTTAGAAGTAAGGGCATCGGCACCGACTTGTCTCAAAGACAAAACTGAGACAATGACATCCATGTGTGCAACCCTAAACCCCCAGTTACCTACTATATAGGGCACTAGACCCCCTAAGGCCCTATATAGTAGGTACCTGGAGGGTAAGGGCAACATAATCCTCCTATTGATGTCCCTGCCAGCTCCAGCTCACAGTTCAACTGTACCACTGATGCGCAAGAATTACTGGCGTAAGTACCATAGGGGCCTGAATAATTAGCAATGTCAACAGGAATAACGGTGGCTCTGCCTGACGTATTCTCTGAACTTGTGCCACGGTGGTTTTTGTTGCACCAGCAATTGCCGCAGAAGCCCAAACCTGATGCAGCTTCTGCCTTCATGCTGTTTCCCTTGCAGTCGGCGCTCGTTCGTTGCCAAGACTGCGTTGAGCTCTTCTGCTACGACGCTTGCCACCTGTTCGGGTTTGGGGTTCACACGCTTTGTTTTCGGAACTTTGAGGCATTGAGGCTCTCACGTTGCATGAGCATTGTATGTGTGTGTGTGTATATATATATATATATATATGTATAATGTATAAAGCATTGGACATGGAGGTGCGTGACCAATCGCATGGAGCACATTTGACGCCTGTGCGGGGAAAGCTTCACAACAAGTTCTGCATTCTCCAGACTCCAGCAATTTCATTCTCATGCAGACTCAGGATTGCTTCAAGCTGACTCATGCAGCTGGGCAGGGCCCTTAGACGGTGTTGAGTCCATAGGGATTTACTCGTGACATGAGATCGAGTTACCGTTTATATGAAATGTGCCGTTCATGGGCTCGCAGCCTGCCTTGCCGCAGGAAGCGCAAACGGCACTGCGTCGGCCTTCCCCAAAGAACTTTTTGCTTTGAGTGCGACATGCGGGAGGCAGGTTGGCCAAGCGAGTACCATGCGCATGATGGGCGGTGGCAGCTCCGGATCTGTTGCGCAGCACAAGCTTAGCACGGCCATACCCCCCAGGTACCCACTATGTAGGGCCCTAGGGCTCTGGTACCCTATATAGTGGGTACCTGGGGGGTTAGGGACGGCCATAAGGGATGCTCGACTTTGTTTCTCTGACATACTGAAGGCCATCTCCCAACGCAAGCTAATCACAGGGCGTGTGTTTAGGAATGGGTCGGCACCTGTGATATCCCGCCTATCTACATGGCCGAGGTTTCGGATCACACTCCCGCCTGTACTGGGACAAGTCTCCGGGGTCACCTGATGCCCATGCATGAAGTTGACATTTCGCTGCAGGCCCATCCGAAGGCGGTTCATGATAGCAAGTGGGTGTCGACAAGCATGATTGCCAAACGTCACATATCAGTCTAGCCGTATGCGTAGCGATTTATCTTCATGACTAGTCATGCTTGTCATGCAGTAGCAAGCATAAGAAAGAATTGCAGCTATCGCGAGTGTAAGTGCACGTTGGTGTAGGTGAGGATAACAAATCGGGTCGGGCAGTGTTGCCCCAATTGAGAGTGTGTCGAATCGCAGCATGGCGGCAGATCAGGGAGGAAACAATGGGCAGCCTGTGGCGCAGCCCGTGAGCAGAGAGAAGATCCTGCATGCACTTGCGTCTCTCATGGCCAACAAAGATGCAGCCTACGTTGCAGGGGTACGCAGCCGGGCAGCGAAGGGCAACTTGCAGATCAAGGGGGAAAACATCACCGCCGAGATTGTGGATGAAGCGCTCACACGCTTGCCCAAGACGGAAGAGAAGCCCAAGGTGGCCGAGGCCACTCCGGCAGCCGGTGCTCGCTGGACCCCATCCTCTGCTTCCATTGCCTCCATCGTCAGCAAGGCGCTGATGGAGTGTGAAGATGCTGAGCAGTACATGGAGAGGGTCCGGGTTGTCGGGGATGCCAAGGTGGCAGTCTTGCCAAAGCCAGACGTCAACACCACGCCCACTGGGGAATTCCTCTGTTCAGAGGAGTGGGCAGACACTGTGGCACGAATGGTGAATCGCAAGGACGGCCGTGTCTACGTGCGTCTTCGCAACTGCAGCGGCTGGGTATCCTCACGATCCCGAAATGACTACAACAAGGTTGTGCTGGACGTGGAGGAAGGCAAGGCTCCCTTGGAGCCGGGCACTGCGCAGGTTATCGCAACCAGCCGGGCCATGCGCCTGCTGCCGCACATGACGCAGGAAGGCTACCAGGTCTCCAATGCCAGCGGCACGAAGGTCCGTCGCTTCCGCACCACTGTCATCACGCCGAAGCTTGTCTAGTAAAGTGCAGTAGCTTTGTCGCTGCGGCACAGGCATCGTTGTGCGCCAAACCTCATCGTAGTTATCTAACGGGAAGAACATATGAAGGAAGCATCCGTTAGCGCTCACCATGTTTCTGCTTTGTTCGATTCGAAACCTGACACTAAGGATCCTTCAAACGGCCGATTGCCTTTCGCCCAGCCTGGTCGTGCTTTTGGGGATGTAAGTAGGTCTTGAGTCCGCATGTGGGAGGGATCTTTCGTATTGTCGTTGTTTTTGTTCTCTGGCTTTCGATGTTAGGAACTGGTTGAGGAGCTGACTTGTTTCTGCAAGCATGGGTTTGGCAAATACGTCCTGCTCGTAGCCATGCGCATCGAAGCAACAACATCCAGAGCAGCATGCACGTAGCCATCTCCCGTCTACGGCATCGGAAGCAACCCTTGGTACATGAGGAGTAACCAGTGCGATACTGCTGTTGTTAGCTGCTTCGCACGTTTGTTTCATGGTGCCTACTCACAGTGCTTCTGACAGACTGATGCACCAGCAACAACTTGCAGATGCAGCTCCCGGGGGGCTCAAAAGCCCAGAGCAGTCCCCTGCCCTGATCGTCGAAGTAAACCGACACTCTGCTCTGAGGCAGCGCTGTTAACGTTGCCAAGCTACAGCCAAAGGAGGAGTGATATTCGCCTTGCAAAAGACAAGAGTCAGAAAGCACACGGGGCGAGACCTTTCGCTGCTTGTGATGCAGTACTTCTCGTGCATGGAGCCGTTGAAAGCTGTGATTCCGCAAGGAGTTCCTTTCAGATGGCGCCTTCCTCCGTGCTGCGGACGGCCGAGCCTACCTTCACCTCAAGGAGCGTCGCGCTTTTCGGCCAAAGCTTCGCGATCTAGTTGCTGCGATTCCCATGACTACAGCTTTCGTCGGCCCCCTCACATGTCTTTCTAGGAACAGGGCTTGTTGGGTAGTATGATGCGTTTCGTCAAAGATTTAGTGTCACGCTGCCGTGCACTCGTTTTTTCATGCTGACGTTTGGGGAGCTCTTGAGTAAAGATCCTGCTACTTAGGCTTCTACTGCAGTGCCCCCTACTTGAAAATCCCGCATGTTCTCAAGCCTCCACTCTCCCCCGGCAGGATGGCAAGGGTTGGATCTGCGAGCGCACGAAGTCGGATTTTTCCAAGCTGGCTATCGAGCAGATGCCTTACGAGTCTCAGGTTTGGGGTTTAGGGGGTTTTGGGCTAAGGGTTTACGGTTTAGGGCGTTTAGGGTTGCAGTTTATTCCAGGTGGTCGTTGCAGTGAATCTATGCTCGTAGTTTGAAGCTCTAGCTCCACTCAGCATAGCTTTGCCAGGTCAGGACTTGGAGAGCTTGGGTGTTTAGGTAGTATTATAAGGGGTACCCCTTAAAGGATACCCCTTCTGAACCCTACTGTTGGCCTTACTGAGAGGGTCTATATCCCCAAGGGTCTCCCTAATCCTAGCTCCCAGTGTTGGAGCCTGCAGTGCACCTGATCATAGACGAATTACACCTCCAACCGCGGTCACGCGAGGAGTGAGCTAGTTTTCTGGCATGCCGAATCAACAGCCTTTTATCTGCTACTGCTGCTGCTGCTGCTACTACTACTACTACCACTAGCATGACTACTACCACTACTACTACTACTACTACTACTACTACTACTACAACTACTACTACTACTACTCTGCGAAAGCTCCATCTAATCCCACTGACGGCACCTGTTTTTTTGCCCACCGCGTGAACAGACCCTGTGGCTCCGCCGAAGATCTCGTCGAGGAGATTGAGGAAACCGGGCTGAATCAACGAGGTTGTGGGATTCCCTTTCAGAGTTTAGAGATGCAGGGTCCTGAGTGCTTTTTAATTAGGCTCATGTCGGAAAGGTCGGCCGAGGGCTTAGGCTGCAGACTGTTGTGGGATCTGTCTTGATGGCAACTGTCGGCCGCATCTTTGCCTTAAGTGATACGAGCTGTCTAAACACCTGAGCACCCGGCGATGTTACAACAGCTGCTGTCTCCGTTGCTGTTGTCGATTTCTGTCAGCTTGCTTAATGTAGGGGCCTAAATAATTACCTCTATTATTTTAATGGGGGTTCCTCATTATGCCTATACTATAAATGGGGCCCAAAACCCTATTCTAATTATCAAGGCCCCTACATTACACTAGCCTGCAGCTTCCAAAGACTTGCGAAAGGAGCCTGGAGTTCCACAGCCTGCGCGGGCCCGTGCTGGGGGCAAGAAGAAGGCGGGAGGATCCGGTTTTGGTATTTCTACTGATTCTAGTGCGCCATATTTAGGGCTTATGAGGCTTAGGCTTGTTACACTCACGAGTTCTGCATGGCCTTGAAACGTCAATTTCACACTGTGGTGGAGTAGTGGTAGTGGTAGTAGTAGTAGTAGTAGTAGTAGTAGCAGCAGCAGCAGCATTAGCAGTGATCTGTTGCCTCTGGTATTATTTAGAAGCCCCCCCCCTCAGTAACAAAGAACTAACATCGATCGCCTTTAGGTGACAAGATGAAAGTTCGCGTGGCCCTGTGCAGCCTGCAGTTCCTGCAGTCAAGGGGGCGCTTTTGGAAGCGTAATGTTCGGGAAGGAAGGGAACTGAAGCCACACTTTCCAGTGCGCACTCGCTCTTGCAATCATTATCATAGGCGTTAAGATAGCTCACGAATCCCTAAATTTTCACACTCAAGCCCGACAGAGAGAGAGAGAGAGAGATAGGAAGGATGGAAGAAGAGAGCCCTGTCAAAGAGAAGAAGTGTTCGCTCCCATCGCTCAGCCCCTTGGTGACCTTCGCTGCAGCTAACTTTTGGTCATGTTTAGCTCAAAATAGTCTTCGGGGGATTGCACCATCGTCGTCACCACCGTCATCATCGCCCTCGACATCAGCATAAACAATCATCAGAGCCACATGCATTTGCAAGCTCACTCGCATCCCCAAATTCATCAATTTCTGTATCGTTAGCAGCGACATCACCGTCTTTTTCTTTGCCCGCATATTCACGTGCATCGTCAGTGTCTTCTTCCTCGTCTTCATCTTTCTTTGGCGAAGTCACTTGGCGAAGACGACCATGGCGACACCAACTGCAGCAGGTCTTCCTGCTGGAGCATGCCGAAGTTACCGAAGTCGAGACTGTGGCCCACGATGCTGCACAGCCAGGCCGAAGGTTACTTGTTGGTCTGTCGGTGTCGGGCTCTTCGGTCTTCCGTTCCTATTTCCGGGCGCGGAATGTGCATGAGCTTGGTTCACCAGTATTAGTGTATCGGGTTTCAAAGCTGCCATGCTAGAGTAGTCCTCTGGTCTCGGATAATCCGGACAGTGAACAAAGCCTGCTTGAAGAGTCGGTATACGGCAAATTCCTCTGCCAATCAAAGCTTCCAAGTCGCAAGTAACCGGGGCACCTGGTAGCAAGCAATCGCAATGGAGGACGGCCGTAATGATCACTTAATATTATGGGTTTCGCAGGTGGCGATGATTAACACATGATGGTGATGGTGATGATGATGATGATGCTTAGTGATGATTGTGACGACAGTGGACGTCACTACCCTCCGTGGTTGAATGATTCGTGCACGTCATGGTGAAAGATAAGCCGTCTCATGGTGACATTTCACTTCCCCCAGCATCAACATCACCGCCATGAAGAGCATCCTTTTTCATTACCATATGACCATCACCTCAACCATCAGCATCATCAGCAGTAGCATCATCGTCATCTTCATCATCTTCATTGTCATCTTCCCAGGAAATGCAAAGTCTCCATCCGCACCACCGTCACTGTCACTACTGTATCATGAGTATCATCATCACCAGCTTACTCTTCAAACTCGTTATCTTCACCAGTCTCACTCCTCTCATGGTCTACCACGGCTATGACTTACCTTGTGGGCTGCCTGTCTGTAGGCTCCTTACAATGCTAAGCTCCCACAAGCCTGTTCAGGGGCCGATGCCGAGGCAGCACCACCTGAGGTGCTCGTGCACCAGAGGATGACACTGTGCTGTTCGTGTTCGGTGGATATATTAATTATATAGGGGCCTAAATAATTACCTATACTATTTTGGGGGGTTCCTGAATATAACTATAGTATAATATACCCCAAAGCCCTATTCCAAGTA
>CAJNDV010032140.1:3605-43078 GCA_905221635.1 Symbiodinium sp. CCMP2456 | reverse complement strand
AGTAGGAGTAGAAGGAGTAGGAGTAGGAGTAGGAGTAGCACGAGTGGGATCGGAGCAGGAGTAGGAGCAGGAGTAGCAGCGGGACGAGGAGGAGGAAGAGGTAGCGGAAGTGATTAGTCTCGATTTTCTTTATCGTTGTTATTGTTATCGTTGTTGTTATGACGATCACGGTTATGATGACGACGACGATGGCTTTTGTTACGTATTGCTTGTTGTTCTTGTATATTGCTGTTGTTATTATTATCATGATTATTTGAATTCGTATCGTCAGATCAAATGAAATCATGTTATATTATACCACAGAGTACTACGCTACTATAGTACAGCACAAATATTGTAGAGTACGGTAATGGTATAGCATACTATATGACTTGTACTCGTCTTGTTGTTATTGTGCTCTTGTTAATGCTACCATTGTGGCCGTTATTTTTCATTATCATTATGATAGAAAATACGTTTACAATTACAATTACTATCACTATTACTTTTACCATTACTATTACTATCATTATCATTCTTAACTAACATGGTTATTATATTACTAGTATATACCATTATTACTATTACTATTATTGCTATGACTATTCCTATCATTTCCTATCACTGTTGCTATTACCGACATTTTCTTATTCTTAGTATGATGGTGAATATTGTCTTATTGCCGTTGTTATCATTGTTCTTCTGTTTTTGGTAAAAGTACTTGCGTTATTATTTTTGGCCATTATGATCGTTACTTCATGCTTTTTACTGCTATTATGATTGGTGATGTTATTCTTGAGTTGTATTGTTGCGAGCGAGATTGCGACAATTCCTGTTGCTACTACTACGTGTAGCTTGTGCGAGATACTCGTGCTAGCATGTTTCGTTCATTCGAGCAGAGACTAGAAATCAAGATATCGTCAGCAACGCAAGCATTGACTCGTTGGCGACTCGGAGGGATCCCTGGACCTGCGATGTGTGGGTTCGGCTGGCTTTCAGTGGAGAGCCGAATGTTCATACTGTTCTTATTGCTTGCGGATCTAGTTGTCCGTACAGTGGAGGTTCCAAGAGAAGAGCTGCTTGCCTCAACACGTGTGTCACACTCTCAGCCGCGAGCACAGTCGGTTGTGGCTCCCAAGATTAGGCTTTTCACAGCGCGAGCATTACATAGTTCCAATGCTGAATTCGGGATAATCGCCTTGGTCTGACAGGGCTGTTGTCTTGGAACCTCGCACGCATGCTATTGAACTTGACGGAGGACGTTCCGTAGCAGAGCGGTGCTTCGCCAAACCAGGTGGCGATCATCGCGTGGTGCCTAGATTCTGCTGTAGGTAGCTTGGTGGGTGCTCGCAGCCATGCAGCGACGACGTCAACTGCGGGCCAGAAACCGAAGAGCACAGGGGGTATTATGTGGGGTCCAACCATGCAGCAAGAACTTATATGACTACATGACCATTGCAAACTAAAGGACACATAGCGGAATGTAGCGCCGACACGCAGCAGTCAGTGGAAACAACTCAACGAGACAGCTGCACTTTGGCCCCACAAACTGCTTGCTTCCGAGATTCCTCCAGAAAGAAGGCAGCACTTGCAATCGAAGCCACGCAAAAGACGCTTGGCTCCTGGCAAGTCCGCTGTATTCAAACTGCTTGCATGCGATCGACACACTGCCTTTGCCTTTGATGCATGGGCCGATCGGAGAAAGACTATGGCCATTGCCATTGACTTTCTGCGGCAGATTGAAGCGCAAGACGCTTTTAAATTTCTGGAAGCTGTCGGAAGTATCGAGAGATGATATGTGGGAGTTGCTTGAACAAGCAGCCTTTTTTCGTTTCAGCACCATCTGTGGAAGAGACGGCTCTTCTCTGACGGGTCTTTTGGGCCTTCAGAGGCGATCACAGTCGATTTCCATTGTTTGGGCCGTCGCCGTGTGAACGCAAGCTTGGCAGAAGCCGAAGCCGACCAGCAAGGGCTCCGCGGCCTCAACAAGACTGACACATCTGACACTTGATATCTGCATGAACAGCACTACAATTCGATATCCATGGCATTCTGGGGTAAGGACCTCAGGTAAACTCAAAGATCTCTCATCGAGCATAGAATTATTTCCGGTCTCCGAGGCAACACTGTACCAATTGCAACGACTTTGAGTCCTAAGAGGTCTCAGCTTACAAAGCCAAGGGTGGACCATAGGCAACTTGTACCTACATGTTTTGGGCCTGTGCCTGCTGCCACGGCCTTCACTGGACAGGCTTGGGGCGCCTCCCAGGCCCTGGCGATCCAGTGGGGTCCTTGGGCAGAGGCCCGCAGGGCTAGGGCTGTAACTCCGAACCCTGAGGATCACAAGACAGGAGCCCGTCTAGAGCCAAGTGCGGTTTTTCAGGATCTCGGCCGAAGGTTCGCATTCCAAATCCTGACAGCCGCGATGCAGTCCCCGAGTCGTTTTAAGGTGTCACCGAACCCCCGCTGTGCAGGTGGGCATGGCAGTAGCCACAGAAACGTTGGAGAGGCAGCAGGCGCCGGCGTTGGTGTCTGCGTGATTTGGTTCGAGATCATGTTTTGATCTCTCAAAGAGCTGGCATTGGAGGCTCCTTGCTTTGCAGGACCTCGGGCATCCGTCCGAACTATCCAGAAGCACGCAAAAGGAGAACACGAAATGAACAAAGCTCGACCCGAGCTGGCTGTGCAAATCGCTCGCGGCTGTCCAACCTGAGTCGGCGTTCCGTAGCCAAGGAATCTGCAAGCAAAGGCATCTGAAGGCCTTGAGTCGTCAAGCAGCAACTTGCGAGGCTTACGGCTGGCAGCCGCTACCGCCGCAGCTGGCCATGCAGATGTGACCTGGCCTGACCAGGGGGCCTACTTTCTGGGAGGTCTGCTTCTCTGTCAGAGCTTGGATCCTTCCGTCCCCACCAGCCTGGTGCACTCACATTATGTGCCGAGCCCTGCACTGAGTGACGATGATGTTGACGTGTAGGCCGATGGATGTGGAGTGCCATACCAAGACGAGGGTGGAGAAGCAAGGCTCCAAACCGGAGAACGCTGCGGACGGAACAGTACACTCTTTCAGAACTGAGACGGCTGGGATGACGAACCGCCTGGGCTCTGAGGTTGTCCGCCTGCCTCTCCTTGCAGACACGTGGACCAGTGTGGAGCCTACTGGCCTACTAATTGAGTCGGCCAACAAGAGGTGCTCTTCGGTTGGATCTTAAGGCAGCATGCCTCATCCCTTCAGAAGGGACGGCGATCAAGACACAGCATTAGGTAGCAAGACCCCGCTACACTGTTGATGCTGCTCGAGATCGCTTTTAGCCCAAAGCCCCAAGCCAAGCTCTGGAGCCGCGTCGTCCACCTGCGCGAGTATCTTCACTTCCAGCTGGACTCTAAGACCAGTCTATGGAACAAGAGGGCACCGACCACTTATCAGACAGTGCCTGCTCCCTCCTCGAATGCCGCGGGAAAAGCCCTGAAGTCGTATTCCTTGGGTCGAGGTGGTTGCGGCAGCTGCAATCAACTGGGCGCGCTACCTGTGCCTGGGCACGATTGAGTGTGACCCTGCCTCCGCTCGTGAAACTCGCCTAGCCAGACGATTTGATTGAACGCGTGGGTGCAGATTGGAATCCGATCACCAAACCCATCGCCTCCACGCGCCGACGCAGAACAGCGCAGGCCAATACGTACCCTGGAATCCCCGGATCCAAACATCCCAAAGAGCTTTTACCTAGGCGACTCGCTTCAGGAGTCAACTCCATACCCAAACGAAGCTTATTCCTGGCATCAAGCCCAAGCACATCCACAAAGGACATATTTTCAGAACAGTATGCATCCTGATCAGTGAGCCAGGAAGAGGACACTTGTAAAGCCAGGACAAAAGCGGTCGCCCTGACACTTAGGCGCCAGCTTCTGAAGGTGCCTCCGGCCCTGGTGGCGGGGATCCCAGTGAGCGATGGTATGCTGGCAGGTCGGCAACATGCGCACCAGGCTGCGCTTTGGGATGTTTGCCGTGCTGTGCTCCGAACGGGTGGAGGTATAGTGAGTTTCAAGCAAGGTCTGGGGGTCTGGGCGGCTTCGGCAAAAGCCCACTGGTCTCAGGAGTTTGAGGGCTCTCCACGGCCGGCATGTCCGGTTCCAGGGACGGCAGAAGTGGAGGCATTGCCGCAGAATTTACTGCAGCACAAACAGGATCTGAAGTGCAGCATCGTCTTCGAAAAGTGCCACAGAATGCTCAGAAGCCTGAAGCCCCTCAACGCTTCTCAACCCTCCCGCCAGGCACTTCTCCGTGCTGCTCTCCTTGATCTCCGTGTCACGTCGCCGGCTGCTGATGCGCCTCTCATGGAGCCATGTGCCCGGGAATGGCTGCAATCGGGCTGAGGGCTGTGCCGTGCATAAGCACTGAGCGTTCCCGAACAGGAGAATCTCCAGAGTCATGCAGTCATACCTGATGCCCAGAAATGATAGTTCCGGACAGATAGAGTCTCGCGCCGTTGCGAAGTCCAACCTTCTCACGAAGATGCAGATGAGGGCTTAGGAGCTTCTGCCAAGGCGCGGGACTTCGGATGAGAAGTATCGCGTTCAAGGATCTAGACCTGGATGTTGTGCACACGCCAAGGCCCTGCTGACTTTTCACAACCTCACTTGCCCGTCCTGCAAAGGCACGGCCTGGATTCTCTGGCTGCCGTGGAGCTCCGAAACCGTCTCAGCAGGTGCCACTCTGTTCCTTGAAACACCCATCCCAGTAGACTCTGTTCCTGCAGGTCGTTGTGCATGCCTATCCCAGTAGACTCTGTTCCTGCAGGTCGTTGTGCATGCCTGGCCTGCCGGCCACGACCTCGCCTCAGCTGGTGTGCGTTTCTAATTATGGTTGCATCAGAAGCACCCTGAAGTCCGGATGGTTCCAGGAGAGAACTCTTGGAGCAGGGAGCGTGGAGAGGGGGTCAGGAAGATCTGAAAGACGCAGTGCTCGCAGGATGGTGTTCGACTACCCAACGGCGTCCAACCTCGCATCCTTTCTGAAGTCACGCATGGTCGGCTGCCTAGGGGCACTGTCAAAAGCCTAGTCTTCTTGCATTTGGGGAGCTTTCGGGGCATGGCTATACAGCTGTACATACAGCTATACAGTGTTCATTCCTAGCATTTGCTGGCTGAGAGCTCACAACTGCGCAGCCTAAGCAAAGAGCCCTGAGCTCGCGTTCCCAAACTGAAAGGTTTGTGATTTGTCCAACATTCCTCCAGCTGAAGGCTCCTCCAGCCGCCGCGGAGACGGGAGCTATGCCGGAGGCTAGGCTAAGTGTTCTCCAGGCAGACTTGCAGTCTTTGCGTAGGTGCTTTGTTATCTCAAAAGCCTGCTCTTCCGGAGCTTGCAGCAGTGGTCTTTTTGGCTGTCTTGGCTGAGTTTGAGTTGGTCAGCCATTGCGGAAAGCAGGAATCATCTTCAAGATATCTCATGCAACAACGGAATGCGGCATGCTGATGCCAAAGCAAGAACACAGTGTCTCAGCACAATGCACTTGTCAGTCCGTGATTCAGGATTCTCTCCGGGAGTTTAACTCACCGCCGACAGCCTTGTGCTCTTTATGGTTCAGTTTGTCGTTCGGCTGGGGAGCCGGGTTTTAAGTTATCTGCTGCTGCGAGGTGCCTGCACCATCTTCTCGACCGCGATCGGTGGGTATCGGCCAGATGCTTGGGCACTCTTCCGCCTGGTGGTTTGCCAACTTCCTCAATACATGCAGCTCTTCCTCCGTGTCATGTCAATAGCTCTAAATCGACCTGGCCATACCCATGACCATGGCCAAGACCAGGGGCTACCGCAACACTCGTAGTCATTTTCTTGGGATGGCTTCTCGTCCTCCCAACAGTGTGTCGGCCAACGGTTTTGCAAGTATTATGTGCCATGTCGACAGCAGCAGGGTTGTCCTCGAAACATGCCGGCGGCGAATTTTCTAGCTGCACTGCTGCTGCTATCATGGTGTTTATATGTTGCTGTCGAGGCAACTCGGTTTTGCGCTCGGCATCCTGTATCGAAGTGCGGGGTCAAGATGCAGCTCGGGTCTTGGTGTGATTGCAGGTTCGGAGTTAAGCCAGCTTGGCTTCAGTTTGTGGTGGTTTAACCTTTCCATTGCATTGACGAATGGCGATTTTCTGTTTGAGGGCAGCTGCATTGTCCGGAATGTGCAGGGGTCGGTGTCGGCTGCAGGATGTGGGATCAGAATGTGCAGCAAATCCAGCATCGGTGATCAGATGAGAGCACGTCAGTGAGGATCAGTGCGGACCCTGAGAGCCAGCGAGCCCTGCAGTCAGACCACCGAGCCCATCGAAGCCCAAATCTTGCCCCGGAAGCCCTCAAGTCCTTGTCAACTTGAGGTGCATCAAGTACCCATTGAGCGCTGGGACGTGAGCATGTACTTTGGAGAGGACAATACGGGCCAAAGCTAGTTCCCCCTGCTGTAGACTCTTCGCAGTCTGGTCACAGCTTGCCAATTCACGGACTTTTAGGCCGGGACTGGTGAAGTAGTTTCCTTTGCATGTCCGGGTATGGACTATCCCAATGTCGTCTTCAACCAAAAACACAAGAGAAAGTGCACGTACACTTGTTCTAAGAGCAGTTTCAGGCGTCACTTGTTGCGCACCTGTGCACGACAGCACAGTCAGTACATGATGCCAGTACCCTACTCACAGACGCCATTGCAGTGCAATGGACTGGTCTATACCCAGCTATTAATAATCCTGCCATCGAAGCTATTTTGCCCGAAGAAGGGCCTGACGCTAAAATCAAGTCTCTCCAAAAAATGCTGCAAGAACAGCTGTCGTGGATGTGCTGCGGAAAGTAGGGTGTGCGTCCAGAGGTCCATTCCTCTTTCCATCTCTCCTTCAAGCAGCCAGCACGCTGCAGAGAAAGACCTCTGTCCTCGCAATTGCACTGCACTGGTTGGAAGGATCCGTCTCGCAGCTACAGCAGGCCTGCCGTGGTGCGATGTTGTGTGAAACTTGTTGTGGGTAGTATTGCTTGTGTTGCCAAACCTCTGCAAGCAGACGGTTTTCCAACTGGAGGGCTGCACTGGCGGGAAAAGCAGCACCTTGTTGCTGCTATGTCTAGAGTTCGGGCTTTGTCATGGCGTAAATGGCACGTGGTGTGTCAGCGTGTATTGAGGCTTTTCGGCTTCACGGGTTTTTGCGCGAAAACCCCTCAAGGTTTGGGTGAGCCGCCCTTTCCACAGGCATGGTAGCTTCATGGATGGTCTGGAGCTCTTTGACGCCGATCACTTCGGCATGTCGGCCTCGGAGGTGGGATACCTGCAACATGTCAGTTCAGATAGTTCAGGTCTTCCAGAATGCTCTTATGGGTCTTGCGCCGCGGGGTTCATTGGAGTTATGAGTTAGATGCGGCTTTGGCACCATGTCCTCAAGCCCGGCCGGTTCTGGGCCAGGCGATCGTGTCTCTAGAAGAATTTGGGGCTGGCTTGGCGGAGTTCTGGATTGCCCCGCTCTTTCAGTTTCCGGGGCTGGTTGACGACGTTCTGCACATCTGCAAAGCAGAACTGCAGACTGCAGAAGTTTCTACAGTCTCGATGCTTCACGCACCGCACTGTCGTGTCGAAGTACATGAGCAAGGGTGCATCGGATACCTCGCAGAAATTCCTTGCAATCTGGGTTTCTGTGCAGCCCTTGTAGTGCAGGTCTCAAGACGGTAGAGGTTCGAAAGAGCCTAACCCAGGCACCAGGCAGGCCAGGCAGGGTTGGCGCAGACATCAGACGGACTCTAGTCAGGGATTTCTTGCGCGTCGATAACAAAGCAACCCCCTGCCCCTCCATGTCTTCAAGGCGGCAGGGATGGGCCCGGCTCAGCGGCAGGTCCTGGAGGAGGGGCGCAGAAGTTGAAGCGCTCGAAGTTGAAGCCAAAAGGGTTTCTTGGCGTTCCACAGGTGGCGGCCGAATCCTTGCACCCACTGCAAGGCTCGGGCACTGCGAAGGGATCAGGTCCTTGGATTTCAGGCTTCCAGCCCCCTCCTGGCTGCTGCGAGAGACAGAGCTTCGGAGAGGAAGCTTTCCGGGTGCAGAGCAGTCGAAGGCAGTCCAGACATCGCTGTGGTGGTGGGCAGCACTCAGCACGACTGGATGCTCCTCCAGGCCGGAAGCCCTGTCCAGAATCCGAACCCCCTGGTATGGACTGTTTACCGATAAGCCTTGTTGAGATAAGTCCGAAGAGTGCGGTGGCTGTTGCAGTTGAGTCGATTTGAGTGAGACGGCGGCAGGGCATGGTCAGGACGCAGACAGTGGCACCGGGAAGTCATGAAACAGCACCTAGGACCTAGGACCTATTTTGGGTTGTTTTGACTTTATTCCACTTCTATCTTCGTGTTCCTAGGAGTTTGATCGCCACAGCAACAGGGTCAGGCAACGTGGGCGGTAAGAATATCGACCCCGCCCACGACTTGAAGCATTCAGCCCAGAAACCTGACCGGAACTATGAGCTTATTCTCGTCAAATTCGATGTTCATCTGCCAGGAGCCTGCAGCCTACACCTCGGCCTATGGTGGCCTGGCCATCAACGGAGCCGTCTTGGCCAACAGGCTCCGACACGTGAATATGGATGCCATAGACACTCATAGCAATGGTTCCCGAAAGATCGCGAAAGAAGTTTGAGATCGGAGACCACGCAGCGACGTGTCGATCTACTGGTTTTTTGGTGCGTGCCCAAAGTCCCAATCTCCCACCAGGATCTCCTACAACTTTGCCCTCCGGGGTCCCAGCTTTGTCGTCCGGTGCCCGGTGGAGTCCAACACTCCGACTCCGACACAAACTTCTGGAGTGCAGGAATGATTTGATAATATGGGACCCATCGACAGAGAGGAGGAGCGAGGAGGAGCGTACCTTGAATCTTTCGAAGATGAGCAGAGGGGATGAGCCAATCAATCAAGGGCTCGGAACCCAGGGCTGCGCTCCCGATGCTTTGTTTGCTTGCAATGTAGATCTCAAATCTTGGCGATCCAAGCCCCGAATCAGCAGCAGCTATCGAGGTGGACACGGCGTGTTCCACTGCACTAGTGGCCGTGGATGCAGCATGCAGGTACCTTCCAGGTGCCATTGTCGGATATGTTTGATTTCAGGTCTCAAGTTTCACGGTTGCATGTTGGGGGCCCGGATCGCCATCCTCATGCCGAATGCTTGCTTCGGGACAACACTCAGACGGCACTGCACGCATGCCAGACGTTCCTTCTGCGCTCGTGGCAGCCGCCAACCTGCTGATTGCGCCCCAGGCTCGACTGCTACACGAAGTTTCATGTGATGTAGTCTCCTGGAAGTCCCTTCTTCATTGCAGACTTGAAGATAGAAAATGGTGCCTCGTGCTTAGCTGGAAATCTGCAGTCCGCCGGAGGGTAGATCAGCCTCATCTCAACCAACAACTTCGCAGCCACACAATGTTTTTGCTGAAACACTCCCATGTCACACGAATCTCACGCACGCTTCGTGGTGAAGGAAAAAAGGGGGTGCCTTTGGGGTTGCCTAGTGGCCTAGTGTTTTCAGGGTGAGCCTCCTTAGCTTCTCTGTAACTCTGAAAATCTCTGAAATAGTTTTCTTTCAGTCGCCACATGTCGCCACGAAAGACCCGGCAACATTAAGCTTATCTTTTCGATTGTTCAATCGATGCTTATTTCCTTTTCGTATTTGTCGCTGCACTGGCTCGTTGTTCATTGGCTTCGGCTGCCACAAATTCACAACAAGTTGCTGCAAGGTTCGGTGCTGGTGTCTCTTGTTCCTCCCATGTTTGTTGACAGGCAGCTGCCAATCATTCCCGATTTGTCTGGAAGGTCTTCGTGCTGTACAGCCTCGCGCAGATGCCAGCATCTGAGCGACTTTTGCTGCGCAACTGTAGTTGCGATTCAGAGCTTACCTATGAGTGAAAGGTATGGGAACAGCAGGACAGGTCTGCCTTGCAGTATGGCAAGGAAGGCAAAAGTCAGAAAGGTTGTGCCCTACATCCTCAACTCCTGCGCGGTCCTCATTTGCACCCTTGGTCACCTCTACGTTGACTCGAGGCTCTCACGCGCCGGCCGCTGCTTCACGTTCAATGCCACTGCAGACGGCTACGTGCGTGGTGAGGGCATCGTAGCAATCCAGCTGTGCCACGGCTTAGATTCATGCGGTCGATTGCAAAGAGTGGAGACCAGCTGATTTCACGGATTGCGATCGTTCTGCCTGGTCACTGGTGGACTATGGACCAAACCAAATTTGGAACAAGCCTGCCCAGTGGTGCAAAACCAAGTCGATGCAATCTTGCGAAAGCCTGTTTTCCTTCAAGACTTTACTGCCCTTCACTCACCCCTCGTATTGCGAGTTTAACACTTGCTTCAGCAGACTCTGTAGAGAACAGGTTCCCGTGGCCCATGGCATTGCACGATCGGAGTTCGTTTGTACGAATTGAGGTCGGCAAACGAAGCCAAGCATGCGGAAGGCGGATGCCTGTATCACAGGTTTGCCAAAGCTGCAAGGTCAAAGGCATCGTAGAAGGAAGATGAAGGAAGAATCGCATGATCATGATCGGGCCGCTTCCCTTTGCAATAAGCGTGCTGGTCCACACTGCAATTATCAGCTGTGGTGTTGCTGATTTTCTTAGCGTTTTCAGTACATAAGAGTGCATTGTACTGATTGTAATTTCATGATGAACATGCTAGAATTTACGGAAGATGTTGCTTGCAATTCGTTCCAAGTCTCCTCTGCATACCATGGATGCATGGCGCATGCTTCATTTTTGCAGCACTTCTGGCGCGGGTCCGGTTGAATCCTCTAGATCGGGAGCCAGTTTAGACAGGGTTTTGCTTCTGCGCACTATAGGGTTAGGGCATTCATGTAGACGAGTCAGCAATGCTTGCTTGACTCACGCGAGCGGTCGTTTCAGTTTTCATGACAGATGCCGTGTGAGAGTCTCCCTCAAGGCAGTCCCCAGCTCCAAAACGCAAGAAACAGCCTTCGCCAACCCGCCGTGCATGCTCTGGGCCTGAGTGAATTTGGCAACTGAGTATTCAAACTTGAGATCGAGGCGAAGTTTGTTGCAACCCAGCATGCAATGGAAAAGTCGCGGAACAGGTTCTTTGGATGCACTGCCGGTCGGCCCAGTCGACGTATCACACATCAGCTGCGGCAGTTGCAAGATAAATTTTCACCAAGGGAGACAGGCCCGTCTCGCACAAACAGGGTCCACACTCCGCGTCTAAAAACAGAAAACCCCAGACATACTGTACGTCATATGTCGGAAAACTCTGCTTGCATGGCTTGACACCCTTTTCTCAGGGCACCTGCTCGGCAGCGCCGTGAACAGCGACGGTCGCAGTGCGAGCTTTACAGCGCCCAGTGGCCTTGCGCAGGAGGAGGCCGGAGAGATGTTCAGAGACGACAGCTTAAGAATAAAGTCGTAGACTTAGTAGACTTCGTTCGCTGGGAGGTTAGACGGTTAGATAGGATGAATCCAACCACCCCAAACCCTGCCTTTCATTCGGCCTCTTCGCCTCTTCGCAGATGCTCCTTGCCGCCCTCAGAGCCTGCGATGGACCCTGCGGTCATTCTGCGCCGAGCGTCGTGGAGCGGGGCCCTCGCTAGGCCTAGGCCGAGCTCTTCTTGCCGAGGCATGCCGAGGCTGCGGCTCGCAGAGCTCCCTCCAAGCATAGATAAACGACGGTTTCTCTGCTGGAACAGCTCTTAAGGTTACATGCCAAGGCGTGCATCTGTTAAAATCCCCTTTAAGGACCCATGGCACCGGCACCGCCTTGGGAGATCCGATCGAGGCCTTACAGAGCCGAAAACGACCTTCCTCAGGGCTTTCATGGGCTTTCAACGGTTGAGGGTTCCAGTTGAGGTTGAAGAAACTTCGCAAAATCCAGCATCTTAAATCTCCGGAAGACACGCTCAAAATTGGAAGCGGTAGGATCAGCATTTCTGGATCGAGTGAGGTCGGAGAGCTGCGCATTTCCGAGAGTCGCGTCCGATTAAGCTTATAGCTAGGTTTCCCGGGGCTTGAGCTGCAAAAGACGGAGCTCCGCAAGGTGGGAGCGCTCGACCGGGTGTTTAGGCTGCTCGACGGCGGCCCTGTGCCGGCTCCCCACTGGCGGCGTCAGAGTTGAGGGAAGTAGGAATGGCATGGAATGTCGGGACTGAAAACACGCAGCTGCGGGAGGTTCTGCAATTTCCATGGCCCGTTGCAAGTGAGGTCCACAAGCATGTGCGACGTAAGATCTCTCGTCAGGGACACCAAGTTGGTAGCGAACCGTCTGTGTTTCCCTCCTCTTTCTACCCTCGCCCCTGCCCCGCAACTCTGCGCAGCACAGGGCAGTAATTGAGATTCGTGTTTTTTTTCTCAGCATCCGAGAAAGTACTCGAGATGCGCAGGGGAGCGTGCCCAGGCTTGGAAAGAGCTGGTCAGCGCCATGCCGAAAGACGATAGCGACCCGAAAAAGATCCTAAACCTGCAGCACCCGTATGCCGTATGCCCGGAGCATCCCACAACCCTGGAGCCCTCTCAGACTGCTCTCAGTCTCAGGCTTCTCAGCTCCTCGAAGACAGGGCTCGGACATGGCGAGGCCTTGGCAGGGGTCCCGGGCTCGGCTCCCGGAGAGGCCTCGCACTTTGGTCGGAGTGGACAGAACAGGAACGGATTTGTAGGCTTCTTGCTGTTGTCGCAAGAGCACGTTTCAGGACCGAGGTTGACGTTGCAACCGCAAGATGCCTACCACCGACATCCGACAAAATCTAGTGTACGCAAAGCTTGCGAACGTTTCGGACGGACAACAACAAAACTCGACAAGGCCCAATGCCAGAGAGACCTCAGGCGGCTAGCCTACTGCGACTCTTCGCACAATGTGCGGCGCCGTCGATTCATCTCCAGGCCGGCAGTAGGTCTTCGTGGGTTCATTCTTGTTTCTGAGGATGTAAAGGCGAACTTGGGTAGTGACGATGCTTTCAGCCCAATCTGCCTCCTGCCCAGACAACAGACAGAAAAGCCGACAATCACTAGAGTTCATGAGAATGCAAATTAAAAAATGTCATCGCTTTGCTCAACTTTCCCACGCTCTGGATAGCCGCACCGATGGCTGCAGCTGGTGCGATCCGAAACTACTACGTCCCGATCGGCTGCTTTCAATCTCACATCCAAGACCTTCAGCAGGTGATGAACGCGCACTTCGACCTGCGCTGTGCAGACGGTTCTGGCTGCTTGGCGCCACTCGGCAAAGTATTAGGTTCAACGCTTAACGTGGCTTTAGGGTTTCGTATTCCATAGTTTTGTGTTGCGGTCTGCGATGGCATGAATCAATGAAAGCTGCATCTCTGGTCGCGAAGACCGAAGGTTCTCGCCATTTTCTTGCCTTGGGACCTCAGGTTTGCCTCAGAAGCGGTAGCGGCCCGGCCAGAGCGAGGAGCATCGTCCTTCGGATTTGGAGGCCGAAAGTTCGCCGCAGACCCCGACATTGCAGTATGCTCGCAATGCGGTCGAAGTTTTCGCTTTCACACCTGACACCACGCCAGACCAAGCAAAGCGGCTGAGTTCTGGCCAAACTGGACAGGTACAAATGCACATGTGATCGTGCGGACTGGCGCAGCAACGCCTCCAGCCAGGCGGGCTTCGGAGCTGCACCGGTACCGTCGGCAAGCTTCAAGTGCCGAAACGTCACAGCTAAGATCTTGAAGCGCGACATGGAGAATCTGAGACGACTGATAGTTGGTTTCCGGTTGTGCAGAGACACGTCAAGGAGCTTGGGTTTTGCACACTTTCCTCACTACCATCTGCACAAGGCGACTGCGGCTTCGATCCCTGCCGTTCCCGTGGAAGGCGTCGGAATGATCCGTTGCGATTGCTGGGAGCGATATGTGCAGGGTTATGGTTTGACTCGTCGAGACACGTCGAGACATCTTTCCATGTCGACTTCGTAGGTACTTCCGCGGGATATACGCCAGGCAGGTACTGAGTACCGGGGGTGCAGAGATAGTGATGAACACCTCAGCATCCCCGAAGCAGGTGTAGACCCGCACCTATCCAAACTTAGACTCAGCTCTCCAGAAGACCGAGAGTGCTCCCACAAGCACTCCTGATCCCCGAGGTTCTTACGCCTCCTGCAGCTCCTCGAAGTCTGACCACATTGAAGCGCTTGTGCCAGGTTGCCCCGGCAGTTCTCGATGGAAAGCTCTTCGATGTGCAATGGACGGAATGGAGAGAGATTGAGGCATCCTGCTCAGCTGCTTCCGGCTGTAGTAGGAAAGCAACGGACTTGGCTTGCGAAGGGCGGATACGGCCCTGTGCCCGATTCCTGATGCGCTGAAGACACCGTACTGAACGATGCGGGTTGTCTCAAGCTGTACCACCACAGCAACCTATCCTGAATCACGCAGATCTGCATGGTCCTTAAACCCCAGACGCACTTGGTGTCATGAATGTCTGAGCCCACTTAGCACATGAGAGCACGAGCATCGGAAGGAGAAGCCATCTCCTCTGAAAGACAGCGACCGGTTGATCGTAGCTGCAGGGCTGCACAGAGTAGTTGTTATGCACGGAGTGTTGACAGCGCAGCTTGCGGTGGACGCTTCTCTACGTTGGAATCATACGGGTCGTGCTTGTTTGGTACTTTCAATTGCCCAGATTTGTACGGCGACCTAACCAGGTTTGCAGAGAAGTTCCAAGACCTAGGCTCTTTTGCCACCGGACCTGAAAGACGTGCGTTTGCTCACCGGCTGGGAACTTTGAGGGTCCGGTTACGGAGTATCAGCATGCAGGCAGAGCATCTCAGCAGGGTCTCATGCATGGGACATGAATATTGAATATTCTGTTACACGGGCCTGGCATTCGCTCTTGAGGCGACATTCGGCGCCGGAGCCCTGTGGAGTCAGCGGAGGAGGCAGCACCGCAGAGCAGCGATACATGCGAAGTCTGCACATCGTTCTGCCAGAGTGGAGTCATCACAGCTTGAAAAAGTGTCGCTTGAGCGGTTGATGTCTCGTCAAGGGATCTTTTCATCCAGATCTACTGCCAAAGCATCATAATGCTGGACTTTCCTCTCAGTCCCAGATATGAGATGATCGCAAGTGTACACCCGGACGCCAAAATCCTCGTAGCCCCGAAGGACTTTGGGAGTCTGCCTGCCAATCTGGCTGCCGAGGCCTCCCTGTTGAACCCTGGTCGGTAGGAAGGTTCGAACTGTGCTGAAGATGTTTTCGAGGTGAAGTCTCCCGGTTCCTCGCTGGTTCTCTTCCTGAGGCTCGGCACCGTTTTACGGTGGTGGGAGAGGGCTGTTAGACCACCGTTAGATGTTACTGGCCTCTTCAGGGCTGGCAGGTGCTAAACCCATTGCCGTCTCTTGTTCTTCCCAAGGCCGCGGGACAGGAGTTGGGACCGAATATCCGAAATTGCAGGAGTCTCCGGCCTGTCAGTGCACCCTGAAATGCTTCAAGGCCCGTCTCCAGGATTCTATCGGAGGCCTGCGCGGGGCAGCGTGGCCGACCTCGGAAGTCCAGACCGGAAGCCCAAGCCGAAACCTCGAACGCCGAGACGATCCCCCCCCGTGAAGCCGAAGTCTGCAGGCGCTCTGGGACAGATGCAGGGCTGCTGGCTGAAGAGATCTTCGAGCCGGGGCCTTTGAGACCCGAGAATGCCCCCGAGACTCCCCGACTGCATTCCTCCAGCAGCTTATCTGCATTCACTCTGTTTCGTAGAGTCGTCGAGAATCTTGTGGTCGACTTTGTCCGGGGCTTAGGATTAGGGATGATGGTTCAGTCTGTGCAATTCTATGTCAAGCTCTCAGAAGCCTTTGCAGGCTCCTGGCCCTCAGTGGTGCGCTCTGTCGCAGCCGTGTGCGTGCAGAGCTCGTGGCCGCTCGGCTACATCTAACACATTCCGCCTTCGATGCTTATCTGGATGGTGTTAGATTCAACTTATATCTCAGGCATAACCAGGCAGAAAGTCTCTTTTGCTCGAGGGATCGTCAGTGCCATGAGCAGGATTGGAGCTCATCGGGTGGTGTTGGCAGGCTTTTCAGACCGACCGGTTGAGGGCAAAAGCGGCTCGGCTAAGCCTTGAGAGTACGAGGACATGTGGGGCGCTTCTCGGGATTTGAGGTTTCAGGGCAGGCGCGATGTTAAAAGTGTCTGACATGCTCTCATATGCGAGGCCTTAAACAAGTAACCAGGAACAGAGCAAGTTTAAACCAGTTCATGCACCGAAATTTTCAGAGGGTCGACCGATGCAGCTTCCCTGTGATGGGAGGTGGTGTCCCAGCGATGCGCATTGGCTGGCATCCCTGGGGAGGCCAGAAGCGCTGGCAATTTGAGAAATGCTGGTGGTGTAACCAATGCAAGACGCAAGCAGCTCACGCCTCAACCATCACCAATATCTGGGAATCTAGGCGACTGACCTTCTTTTTGGAATGAAATAATGCGGTATAACATACTATCATATACGTTATTCATTCCTATAGTTGTAGTGACAAAATAAGTATACAATAGACAAAATACAACACATAGCGTAATATAACGTATTATTGTACAATGTAGTATAGTACAGTATGATATGATATGTTATGATATGGTATGATATGGTATGATATGGTATGGTATGGTATGGTATGGTATGATCTGACACACCAGAAGATCCTCTAGTTCAAGTTACTTTCAAAACAGACGGATTGACACCAAGAGCTCCCACCTAGAAGACGGCCAGGCAGGCCCAAAGCAGATTGGACCACTGAAGCCTATAAAGATGCATATAGGATACCGCACGGAGATGCTAACGCGTTTGATGTCAATAGTATACGACATTTAAATGCGATCAAACAGTCAGCTAGACATCGTCGAGGACCTTTTGCTGTGATTGCTGTGTAACATGAAGTTGATACGTCGGGACGTTGTCCAAAGGCAACAGCCTCTCGAGGTATTCCTCGCGGTAATCTCGTCATCTTTGCTTGGGAAATGTGGTGCCAAGTTCTCCATGTTTTATTTGCTCAATGCAGCGCTAAATGTCTTGAAGATAATGTATCCTCCATGACTGCTGAACTTGTCTCACTGTCCTAGTGTACCTCCATGCGTGCTGTTTGCATTCTCACAAGCCTGTTGCGAGCCCTTTGCACTCGACAGAAGCATGATCTGATATAGTATAATGTAACATAATGTAAACTAATCTACTGTTTACATAGAATACAATTTATTATAAAAGGGTAGACATGTCATATGACATTGTATTACAATGCAACACAAAACACAATATAGTATCATATATCATCGTATGGTCTAGCGTGCTATGATGTCGTCTGGTAGAGTTTGGTGTAGTATACTATATCACAACGCGATACAACATAAACCAATGCAAGACAATATACGGTATATTCATATGGTATACCATAATCTAACATGATAAGACATAACATGTGATATATCATAAGGTAGTACAATGTTAAAGTCATAGCAAAGTAATGTAATGTAATGTAATACAGTATACTATGTTATAGTACAAAATGTTATTAGCATCTTATAGCATGCTTACAAAATGCAACCGCATAGCAAAAGATAGCTTACTGTGATATAATGTGATATGATATAATGCAACATGATCTACTACAGTACAAGAGAAGTGCAGGCACTGCATGAAGTCCTGCTGAGATACCTTCTGCGGTCTTCCAAGATCTTGCCCCTGTGTTAACATCCCTGAAGGGCTCCCCAGCCGCAGCTGCTCTTTGGGGATTGGCCCGCTCCTTGCGGCTGGAGGCTCCTTGGGTGGCCCGGTGGCAGAGCTTTGGGGTTAGACTAGGCTCAGGGCCATGGGAGGCCAAGGCCTGAGCCCTGGCCTCAGAGCTAGGTCCTCCGGGTGGGAAGGCAGATGGATGCGTGTAGAATGAACTTTGGCTGGCTGCGGTGGTTCAGTGACTGAGGTTCGCGTTCGGCTCTTGGACACGGATGGCCGTTAGCTCAGGAAAGCAGACATCTGCTGATCTGACTTCTGAACATGTCTCGGCCAGTCCATCCTGGATCAGAGAATTCATTGAACATCACTTTAGCATCTACATTCATATTCGAGATCCAGTGAACTTCGACATGCAAGCAATGCCACGAGCCCGAGGACCCGAAGATCTGCAGCAGCTGTTGCCGCTACTTTTGAACCAGGAGGACCGACCTGAGAAGCGTGTTCTAAGCCGAAAGGAAGACCTGCGAGGAACGCGCTTTGCGACCCCAAAAACACGACATCTGCAGCCAAGCCATCAAGCCCCAAGCGCAACCTTCAGCAACCTGGGTGAGGCTGAGCTGGAATGCGCTTATCGCCGATGCAATCCACATGTTCTGGCCGCTTGGGACTGACGAAATATGATTGAAAGTGTCTCCGAGCTGACCTGCGTCGCTGGATGAGGGACCTATGAGGGACTAGTTGACTAATGACCGCTCTCATGGTGCAAGCTTGATCTGTAAGCAGATGCTTGGACACACTCAGGTTCCGCGCCTGCGACCCCTACCAGCTTTTGATGGTACTCCGTTGGCTTCTCACGAGGGAAAGGATGTTTTGCATATGCGAAACATGCCGCCAGGCGTGTTCCATTTGCTCGATTCGACGTGTTGCGCACTTGATTGTGATCAGAGTCGCAGCGTCGACTGTTCCACTTGCGACTTCAGTGATCGAGCGTGGCGTCACCGAGCAGAGACTGAGAAAGGCAGAAGTCGCACAACTTTGTCGCCTCGAGGCCGTGGCCTCCTTTGAGCGGTTGGCACTTGGTTTCCGGCGGCACAGGAGGTTGGGCATTCAAGAGCTCGCGCTTGGGCAATGTTCGGAAGGAGCCTGGAGCGCGATCGAACCCTCGACAGACTGTCGAACATCGTGGAAGACACGATTAACACATACTGCACAGGTTAAAGGGCGCCCAGAAACAGAACCACACGTTTGGAATGACTTGCAACTGACCAAGAATTGAACTGGCTCCCGATTGGAGGAATCGGTCTACTGGCTGCACAGGCTCTGGCACGGCAGGCGGAGGCTTCGCTCTGATCTTTAGAGGTTGGGGTGTCGTGGTGTGTTCAGGCTTCTGCTGTGAAAGGGACCAACGGCGTTCAGGGCAGAAGCGCTTGTGGGCATCCGATACGTTTCCATGGGGTGAATGCTTTCGTGTTTGTCTGCAGGGGCTGGTGCTCCTTTCCCGACGAGGAGTCATAGCAAAGCAGGCCCCTCGCGTGGGTCTGGCAAGCCTTCAGCACGGTAGAGCGAGAGTTCATGGCTGTGATACCTCAGAACGGGGGCACGCAAGAGAGATCATCTGGCAAAATGGCCGTTTAGGTCGCATATGCAGCGCTATCCCGTGATTGCCACGGATTTTCGTGCCTGCAAAGCCCCATAAGGAGCCCCAAGCTCTGAAATGTGTCTCCCAAAGCCCCGGCACTTTGGATTGAGGAGCATGCGCTCTTCGAGGAACTGGAAGGCCACACCGTAGTTCTTGAGATCCTTTTTCCTGTAAGCATGGCGAAGGTTTTTTCGGTGGAGGTGGTGTTGGATGGCATGATCGGCTGGCATGTTGACATGATGTTGATGTGAGGTTTTGCCTTAGGTTGTTGTGACGTCGCATGACATGATATCAAGAAGTTGGCGCTGAGGTTTCCCTGAGATTGGTTGGCCCATGTTGACCGTTGGGTTTTCGTCAGGTTGATTCGCTCTCGGAAAGTAACATTGTAAATATCTTTCCATGCAGAGGGCAGGGCTAGTTGGAGTCGCCGCGCCTGAAATTACAATTGGGCTGCGCGTGGTGCCGTGACGATTCGTCCTCGGATTTGGCAACCCTCTCCGGATGCCTGCGGCGTGTGGTGCCGTGTCGACTCGTGTTTGGATTTGATAACCCTCTCGGTGGACCCAGTGTGTGCACATCCTCCGGTAAATGCGATTGTAAATTCCAGCTCATTGACCTCATGTTGGTCTCGTGGCGACAGCCCTCTGCTTGGATACAACGATCTCGGCGCTGCGCGTGTGGTGATACTCCTGAATCCCACCTGAATCCCGCCGATGAAGCTTTGTGTTTGCGTGAGATCGCACTGTTTGTGTGCTTGCCGATTCGCGGTTGGTCGTGTCTCTGAATCCTGCCAGTACATGAAGGGGAAGCATTTTGGCCGAGTCTTGAATCTGGAATCACGCCAGTACACGGGAGGGGAAGCATGATGTTCGAGTTCTTCTAGAACGATCTTAAAGACCGGTTTATAGAGGGGTTTGTGGAACGGTTTCTGGAAGGGTTGGTAGAAGGGTTTGTAGGAGGAAGGCTTGATGATGGATGGATGGACGGATGGACGGACGGATGAGTGGATGGATGGATGCATTGACGAATGAATGAATGGATGGATGAGATGATGTTTGGCGTTGCGGTGCTGTGACTGGGCATGAGCGCTTTATAAAGGCTTGCGAGTTGTCATGATCCCGCACCTGTGAATTTGAAGTCCTTCTTTGTTAAGTAAGAGCTGAAGGGCGAAGTCCTCAGCAGCTGAAATCTTTAACTGCCACCTGCAGGTCGACTGCAGAGAAAGCTGCAGAGGTCGGCAAATGGTTCGTCTCGGGACAACTAAGCAAGTTTTTGGGCAGCCGGGATGATGTTGAGTTGCGGAACATTGCGGAATCATAGCGGCAGATGAGGAGATCCGTCATATCCACTCTTGCAAAAGCCGTGTCACAAATTACACAGCATGATGCCAAGAAGACCCCAGATTAGAAAGTAGCCGGTGCCTCAACAGATCTTCCTGTCCACAGCTGGCCGTGCATTTTCGTCTTGGGGATCACAGTCCAGGAGAAATTTCCTGGCAGGAATGATGCATGAAGCCAGTTGACTCTGATCTGCCTCAGGGTGCGTGTGGATGTGTCCAGCCTGGAGGCGACTCCCGATTTGTGAAAGTGTTTCAACGTTCAGCTTTTTCAGGCATTCACGTTGATAATGCCCTTGCCCTGGCATTAACAGTCACATCTAAGCCAGGGCAGCATGATGCTTTGAACAAATACGGGTCTCTGGCGTTGCGGAAATCCGGTATCAAGCCAAGCATTCCAGGTGGTGTTTCATTGACAAATGCAACTCTCAAGACGATGGAGTAATAGAGAAGGTAAGACAACATGTACGGGCTCATCTCTTCTGTGGAGGCCATGGAGGCCGTAATGCAGCAACTGCCGGAGCTCTCTGGAGTGGTCCACGCCGCACAGGTGCGAGCCTCCGGCTGTCTCTGTTCAGGTCAAAGCGCAAGAAAAGTTACCTCAACCGCAGATGCTCAGGCCCCGTTGGGCTACCGAGACCTGGCAGGACAGTCACGCGAAGCTTTCCTGGGCGAGTATTCTGTGCGATTCCCATTTGCAAGATATCTTCTGGGTGCATTGGCTTGAGGATTAGCTCGCAATTGGTCCGATTGGAGGGCTCCGTGATTGGAGGGTTTGAGCTGGTAAAGAGCCTCGGCATGGCTTGCTGGATGAAAGTCAGCGACATGCTTTTTCATCAGATTCTCTCAAACGCGTGGGCCGGAGGCTTTCCGTTCATGTGTTAAAATTTGATGCAGACTTTTGCTTCGACGCGCCTCGTGCCGCTGCAGAAGGCCAATGGCTCTGTCAGTAGCTGTGGGTGTGGGCTAAGAGCCCCACGGTGTCGAGCTGTCCCCTGCGAAGCGCAGCGGCTGCGAGAGAGCCATGAGCCAACAAGTGCTCGCCTCAGAATTCCATCAAAAAGAGTTGCAAAGGCAGAGCCGCAAAGCGCTCCTCCGCCTCAAGGTGACGACGGTGACGTACCACCGTCAGCTGGATGGTGGGCCCACCATCGCCCAATCCTCAGACCTCCACAGGCCTTTCTCCCGCTTTGTTCTTTCTCAGCAATCCCGAAATAGGTTGTAAAGAATGGCTTCCTCGACGAGAGAGGTGGGCATCAGGACACGACCATCCCATGTCGTGAAGCTCCAGTCAGAGCATTGACGTAAGGTTGTTGCTTCAGAATCCCAAGACGAGCGCAAAACCACCCCTGTCCCGACAAAAAGGAAGAGAGGACTGAAACTCTGTCGCATGTCGTCGTCTGGTGCAATGTAGGGTCCTGGATCGGAGCCCGCGGTTTCCGTTCTTATGTCCGTTGCGTCGATTCTCAGTCGCTTTGTCTTGCTCCCGGCCGACACCAGTCCAAGAAGCTTCTCGGCATCTACATGGGGATTGGCTTTTGTCAAACACTCGCTTGAAGGACGGCCCCGTGCAGCGCTCGAAATCTGCTCCCCAGCGACTTGCTGAGACCTCCGACGACCGGGTGGTGGCCACAGAGATCAGGGTTTGGGGATTGTCCTGGACTTGTCATGAAACTTCTCGTATAGGACTGCGACTCCGATGGATGAAAATGGATGCCAGAAGTCCGCGATGTCTGGTTGTATTGGATATCAGAACTGGGAATTCTGGCTCGGAGGGCGTACAGTAGGGACTTTCACCCGTGCGCTGAGTCGTGCGGTCTGTGCTCACAAGTTTTGGAGCATACTTGTGATTTTGCCGGAGGCAGAAATCCTGACGAACGAGGATGGCAGCGTAAGTAGCTTCCGAGACAGATTCCTGTCAGGCGGGGCGGGGCGGGGCTGATGTATGTGTCTGATTCGGCGCTGTCCCGTCTCCTCACCCAGTACAAAGCATGACTCGAGTTCTAGGATTCTAGGAAAGCCGTTCAGGTGAACCAAGGTTCGCCCACCTAGCGGCCATCTGCCCCTCCATTGAGTTGCAAAGCAAATGAGATGGCTAGTGCAATAAAGACCAGGGCGAGCACGGCAGTCTCACAAGAAACTGCATGTGGCATTTCAACTTCAGAACGGAGTTTGTGTTGAGCATCCAGCAGGTTCAACCTTGTGGAGACAAGCAGACCGACTGTGCTCAATTGCAATGGCTGGCAAATCCGATTCGTAGTCAAGCGCCCTCGCGACGGGACGGTATTTAGATCGATCTCCCTACATCGTGTTCCTAAGCCCTTTGTCCCGAACCCTCTAGCAGCAAAGCTGCAGAAGTGCAAATGCCCGAAGGGGACGTATCGATCGCCACGAGCATTGCGGAGCCCAGGAGCCCGTGGTGGCCTCAGCTGATCAGAAGCCTTTGAGTTCTGTTGAGCCTGGGGTGGAGCAATGTGCGTTCGGTCAAATTGGTGAGATGTGTTGAGCGCGTCATCTTGACGGTCTCAAGGTACGCTGCCCCGGTGGACACGACCGAGGGCCCGTCGGGACTTCTGATCAGTCGCTGGGCATTTGATGCAACATGCCGGGATCAAGTGTTCTGTCGCTTGAGGATGATTTTCCATTTCAGGGGGTTGGGTTGAGGACAGGATCTGTTTCGGTTGTGCGAGGGTGTACTGGAGCAGCGCTCTGCGTTCCCTTGTTCTGTTACCTGCCATGCGAACTTGCCGTTTGACCTGAACTCCCCGTCGACTTGAGATGCTGGTTGGTCCCGAGTGATCTTAGCGCCGTCGGAGCGAGAATGGTCAGTCTTGTCTCATCTTGCAGAACATGGGATATTAAAGCATAGTGCCGTAAGAACGCCACTTATCACACTCCAGTCTTCAGGAAAAGCTCAGTCCGATGCAACCAGAAAGACCTTTCAAATGTCAGATCCCTGTGTTTGGCTCAGAATGCATAAAGCGACTTGCTGTGACTCAAGGTGCCATGCAGCACACTCCGAAGCAACTCATACAGGCGTGGCGGTGCATGGGGTTGGGCAAGGGTGGGTTGGCGGCGTTAAGCACGTCAGTCCATTGCAGATTTTCTGTGCAGTGGTGACAGTGAGGTTCATTGTACTTGGAGCTGTGCCGGTGCTGTTGCTCGTGGAGGTGGTGCTGGTGCTGGTGCTGTTACTGCTGGTGCTGCTTGTGCAGCTGGTGGCTGGTGCTGTTGCCGGGGCTACCTTGCCCAAATGGATGCAGCTTGAGCCATCCCAAGTACTTCGTCTTATCGGCTCATGCCACGGTCAGGTGTTGAGCTTAAACAAGCTGCGCAACTTGGCGCGTATCCCTTGGACACGGCTCGTCCATGCCCACGTCCCGTCCTGTGACGGATTGCAGGAGCCCGCCAACAAAGATGATTTGGCGGCTGATTTCAAGCCTGAGCCCCAGCAAAAGACTTGCGCCCTGGGATACGACACGCTTGCAGATACAGAGTTGCAACACCTCTCAGTGGGAACATGTTGGAACCCTTTAAACAGTCTCACAGCAACGAGGCCCGTATGTCCAAGCGTGCGATTTGTAAGCATTTACTTCGGAAGCATTGGCAAATTGGCGCATTGAGGATCATTTGTTCTTCCGGCACTTAATCGTTCGTTGCCCTTGAAAGGTTCGCTGCGAAGGGGATAATCTGGTGTTGTTTCTGGCAGGCGCTGAAGCTTCGAGAGACCAGCGAGCCCAGCCTTTGTCTTTTCCCGATCGCCATGGCCCTGAAGTATGCAATGGCATGCCTCTCCCTCGTGGGTCTGGAGGCCAAGAAGGCTTTCATCATCGTGGACACCCAGGAATGCTTTCTGGAAAATGGCAGCTTGCCGGTCATTGCATCGCAGATCATCCCGAAGCTCAACGAGATCCGCAACCAGAAAGATTGCCTCTTCGATATTGTGGTGAAGACTCAGGAGGGGCGGATCAGCATCGACACCTTACCTCCCTACACCTGTTGACTAAAGACCCTGTGCTCAGGACTACCATCCAGCTGGCCACATCTCCTTCGGGACTTCTCACGGCATGGCCCCGGACCGCAGGGTTTCAAAACTTTCGGATCGCTGTAGCCAGCCGAATTCTTCGAACTAGCGCAACTACGGCCTTTCAGATTTCAGTCTGCTCTTTGACCTGTGAGCCAAAACTTGTCTGTGCCCCGACAGACCTCCCACCCGAATGCGTCCCCATCCTGCTTCCCCGATCTTCCCAGTGAGGATTCGCCCAACGCGGAGATGTCCAACTCCTGGCGCGGGGGCATGCCCCTTGGCTCGTTTGAGCATCGGTTTGTTTGACACATAGTGGAAGGCTCTTCAGAGTCTTTAGTCTGCACATGGGTTGGTTTTAAGTACATCCCGTTTCCGGAGCATTGGCAGGACAATGCAGTGCATCAAGAATGGAGGCAGCAACGAGGCCTGCTGCCCACAGTATTATGTGAACAGCTCCTCCATCACCTGCAATCCTCCCTTTGAGTACTGCCCTCCGGCCGGCTTCTACAACAACGTTACCAATCCTATGCTCAACGGAAATCCGGCGTGCACCCTGTGCGCAGAGTCTCCAGACCAGTGCTTCGGCATGGCTATGGATCTCTGGTTAGATCACTGCCTTCAGAACGGAGATTCTACGCTCTCGCCCGACGTGGTGTCGAAGAATACCGACATCATCGTCCAGAAAGGTCACCGGTACATCGAGATGTACAGTGCATTTATGGACAACACTAGGAACTACATGAGCGACTTGGACGCGGTCCTAAAGCAGAACAACGTGACCGAAGTGTATGCTGCAGGCATCGCCACCACCCACTGCGTCCGATGGACGGTGCAGGATGCCATATTTCTTGGCTACAAGGCGAACATCATCATGGATGCTTCCGCTGGCATCTGGGGAACTCCTACAAGCTATGCCAACGAGTCAGAGGCCATTATCGACTTTCAGAGTCAGGGCATTGGGGTCATCAACACCGCTGACCTTCTTGCCATGTCGTGTGAAGCGGATCCTCAGGACACCAGCAGTGCCTCAATGAACGCCTTGGGCTTTCTCTTCGCAGTTTTGAGTCTGGCAAGCCTGCGCTAATCCCAGGCATTTTCAGCTCAGTAGCTCAGCCAAGGGGTCACAGGAGCAAGGCGAAGCCTTTTCCAGAGACCCATGGCCGGGGCACTGGGACCCCACGTGACGAAATAGTGTTTCTGCCCTCGGGCAGGATGCTGTTGCTTGCCCTCCCTTTGATGTGAGAGTGCAGATGCTTGCGAGACCTCTGAACATGCAACTTTGCATCAGGGTTTGGGTTTGCAGGTCTTTTGTCAGAGCTAATTTTCACAGTGAAACCTGGTCTCGACTAGGCACAGGCTGTTGCTGTGTTTTTATGTTTAGCTTGCGACATCCTCAGTTTCTCTGCAGCTACTTCATCCAGGGGATCATGTTTATGAGGCCGGAAGGTTTCTTTTGGTCTGGGAGAGCCGGGTAGCAAGGAATCCCCTCAGAGACCTTGTGCTGCCAAGGTCTTGCCCCCTGAAACTGTGATGCTCTGGATTGTAGCCGTAGCCAACCTGAAGGCTTGGCGAACCTGCAGTGGACTTCGATTTAATTGGCCTTGAGGATGAGGCCGGGACTCATTCATATCCATGCAGTCAGCTTGTAGACTTCACGCCTGCGGATCGGCTTTGGTGCGGGACTTGGGTCGAGGGTCTGGAGTCTAGGGTTGGGAGGTGCTTGGTGTGTTGCGTTCCAAAGAACCTCGGGGAGTACGACTTCTGCAAACTTTGATAAAGGTTCATTCAGGTGCGATCCTTGACAGGAAGATGTATCGGGTTTCGACAGCGTGGTGGCATTGCGTGTCGACAGCGGTTGTCGGGTTTCGATTCGGAGCCAGGGATACGATCGGAGCTCGGAGCTAAAACGCCCCGATCTCCAGCGGCAAACCCCAAGCCATGTCAGGGGGATGCCAATGTAAAGAAGAGGGCGGGCTCAGAGGCGCGCTGCTGCATTCAGATGCCCCCCCATTTCTGCAAATATACTCAAGCATCGTCATCCTGACTAGCCGTGACTAGCATCTTGGGCCTGTACACTTAACCTGACTTTGACACTGGGAAGCCACAGCGGGCCACTTCAGTTCTGAGAACATTTGCAGGTCAATGAGGACTCGAAGGAAATTGGAGTGACACTTCACATATTATGTATGACTTGAACCGATCGCTGTGCTCTTGGGTCGCTTGCGCTATGTCGTAGCAACAATGGAACAATCTGAGCTACAAAGGACAATCGCTGTACAGGCTGCAATAAATTTCGCTTTCGGCGCTTGAAATGGAAAGTGTTTCGAAATCAGACTGGCACCCAAGGCCCCAGCCTGAAGTTGCAACATAAGTGCCACTGTACTCTTCTGCAAAAGATTCGGATGGTGGGTGGTTACAACGGCAACGATCATCACCTGACGGCGGCTATCATCCAAGCACACAGTCCTCGTGCTCGCCAGTGGAGGATTCTGATCCGCCCTACTCCACGCAGCGGACGCCACAAATGGGACAGACGCCCACTCATGTGGAGAAGGGTTCTGAGTGACAACTTGTGGGTTCCGTAGGCCGGGAATGACGTGGGTTAGTTTCTCGGGGGATCCAGGTTGTGGGAGGCTCGCGGTTACAGTGGGCCCAGAGGTTTACGGACTGTGACTTGGAAGGTAAGATGGGAGGGGACAAATAAGAGCAAGATCCACATAGAGCCACATTCAGACTCCATTGCGTGTATCAAGTTTGCCTTGACTGTGAAAGCTTGCCTCAGTATATGCTAGCGCCTTGGAATCTTGAACGCCGGTGCATCTGTTAGGTCAGGCGGTTTGTTTGCCCCTTCCTCTCTCTCCAAGGGCGCCGCCTTTGGGCGCACAACTTTCTGCTCAGCTGCTGCAGCAGCTTCTGGCGAGCCAGGCCCTCTTTCGGAGCGAGGGAAGGGTTCTTTCTGGAGGCAGGATTTGGCGAAGAATCTGACTTCGAGGGTTGTAGCGTCCGGTCACTGGCTTGCAACCCGGAAATCACCCCTGGGCCCTGGGTGGGCAAACTCGCAACATGCGTTTGAGCAATCTGTACCTGGAGGTGTTCCAGCAAATGTCTGCCCAACACCTTTGGCAGCAGTCCGGCCGAAAGATCGCGTGCTGCTGTGGATTTGGTGTATCTGCGGAGTTGAAGGAGTCGCTAGACAGGGGTGTTCTTAATCCCTAACACCGCTATGCCAAAGTGCACGGATGGCATCTTCGCATTAACAGCGCTGGCCGTCTGGCTGCAGCGTCGGTCCACGCATGAGTTTAGTCGAAACGGCCGTGGCCGCGGTAATGTTGATGCCTTCCTAGCACAGCCCAGTGCTCCGTTTGAGGCTGCAGATGCAGGCCGGTTCAAGGCCGTCATCAGTGCAGCCGTCCATGCACTCGCACCTCGGCTGCTGCGTGCTATTGAAGAAGTGATGCCTCAGTTGAGGGTGCATACAATGTGTCACGCATGCACGGCAGAGAGTCCTGTGCGGACATCGGTTTTATTGCACCGTCACGTCATGGGTTTCGCTACAGAAATGTACAGATCCATGGACCTCCGGTCCTTGTACCTTACGTACTTTTGGGAACGAGAGTATGCAGCGGACAGCACTAGGACACCATGTCCTAGGCCAGAAAGGGCCCTTGATCCTGTTTCATGAGGTTAGTTCGGACATGGTAGAAACTGCATGAATGAGTCCATTGTGCCAGCACACCTGGGTGCAGCTCTATGCTCAGGTCTCCTCACATCTCTCCTCAGATTTCGCCGCAACCTTCTCCTCAGCTGGCCTTCGTGCCACAGCTGTGTCTTGGCTGTTGCCAGGGGTCACTTGCTGGAGTGAGCGAGACGCGCTCAATATGCCTCAGTAGAGGATGCTGTAGCTTTCAAGGTGTAACTTGCTGCTCTGGACGTGTGAGGCATGGGACCACACCTGCCAAAAGATATGCAGCATTATGCAGCAGTTAGATCGCAATATCGTGAATGCCTGAGACAGAATTCGAGGCCGATAGGCACGAAACTCATGTCTCATGTGCTGTTTGCGCCATGGGTTTCCATCTCATCTATCCGCCTGCATTTGCTCTTCACAGGCTTTTGTCACCACTGACCACTCCCAACCCGTCGCCGCGAGCTGAGCTTGAGCATTTGGGGTTTTCGCCAGAGCTTGCGGTTCCTCAGTATCGCTGGAAGCAGTAAAAGACCTATTTCTCTTGGAGTGGAAAGCCGAAGTCTCCTACGAACATGCCATGAGATCAGTCCAAAGACTCTCAGCCAGCCCCTGTTCAAGTGGTCTCCGTCACAGGAATCCTCCTGAGCAGGCATGGAGGTTCTATGCAACCGAATACTTTGGTGTGTAAAACGCAGTCGCTCCATTTGCGCAGTCGGAGCCTCTGCAGAAGTGGATCTTGGAAGTGTATCAACGTGTATCAACCCTCGTGTAGTATGACCGTATGACCAATGAGGTTGCCCACGGACTGGGGTCAATCAAGAAATGTCGTGTGGGTTTGCAATGGAAGATGGCCTCGTGAAATGCCCAAGTGATTCTTACTGGGAAGAGGAGTCTGTCGCATCCTGCGTCAGGCACTCCCTAAAGTCTAGGTATGCCATGCCAGTTGGAGCAAAGAAGTGACTGCAGCCAGGTGCTGCAGTGTATGCTTTTGTCATCAGATAATGGACAGGATTCATTCATCACTTGTTGCCAAAAGTGCTCTTCGTGTGATTCATAGATGGGATGGCTATTAGGCGATAAGGGTTGCAAGCAGCTACTAGATCCAAGCCAAGGGAGACACTAAGGCATGCCTCTCCGGAGCACTCCCGCCCGCCACAGCCTTGGAAAGTCTTGCGTAGCATCCGCGTGCAAGGGGCTTTAAATGGCTGAAGTTGTGTGAGGAGTTGCGGGATCAACCTGTTGGCAGTGTTCAGTAGTCAATCGACAGCTGGTGGGTGGGGCGGCGTCAGGTTAACGTGACCTCCCTTATGAGTTGAAGCTTCAGCCCTGGATCAGCCCTCAGAGTCAGCACGCCGCGTCTGAGGCAGTCGCCCGACTCGCGACCGGCATCTCCACCGCAACAGCCAGCGTCCCAGGGCACCTTCGAGTGACTACGTAGCGTCACATTCGCCACAGCGGATCTCTTGGTCAGGCAAGTGCTTTGTCGACAAAGCCGTGGGACTTGAAGCTTCAGATTCCTCATCCACCAAGCTGTAGAACGCAAATACTTTCAGGTTTAGCAGCACCGCGCCACCTTGAACCCCCCCCCAACATTGCGCTGGAGGGCGATGACTCTGACCATCCAAGCAATGCGCTGGTATCGACGCAGGAAACCTTTCATGCCGAATCTTCTCTCCCACCTGCTTGCAACAGGTATTAGCAACAGAAACAGCAGCATGCAAAGCTACTCATACCTCACTTCGTGGTCACTTCCCGAAGCACGACCCTGAAAGCTTTATCAGCCTATCCAACGGACGAGGCCGCAGCCTGCACCGTCTCCCTGCCCAGTGGGGCTGCAGGACCAGCCCTGCTTGGGTTGCCTTTCATTGTTTCACAGCATCAGAAATTGTCCTACATTCTGACGCCCGTCGTAGTGCAGAGTAGACTTCTGCAGCCGCGAACCACGGGACTTGTTCGCAAGAGTGGGTTGTACCAATAGCACGTAAGTCGTCGTGGGATACCAAGCTTGCTGAGTCTAATGTCCCGCCTTTGCGAGCGGAGCACGAGCGAGACAGCGTTCGTAGAAGAAGGCAAACAGTGTAAAACTTGCTTGAACCTCTGCCGCTTCTACCGCTAAGCCGGAGCCATAACTTGAGCGGCACTTCCGCCTGGCAGGGATTTCATCCGCAGCCTCATACGATCAGGCTGGTTGCCTCATGCCACCCTCACGGCATCTGATAATCGCTTCGAACTACTATGTCGTTTGTCGCCGAAACTGTGTGGCAGCAGCACGGTAGCATCAGTAATTGAAGCAGACGTGAACGGCTGTGTCAAATTTTCGAACCATGGGCCGGCACTCGGAAAAGACTTGGTTTGACTTGTCACCCTTCCTTCGAGTTGGTAACAGGTGAAGCGCAGCTGACTTGTTTCAATCTTTTGGTCCCACTTTCAATTGTCGGATCTATGACAGCAGTTGCATGTTGCAGCTCCAAAATTCGCTGTGGGCGTGACCGGCAGGCATTCGCTGAATATGGAGACCGGCATGCACCAGGCTCTCCCATCCCGAAGAAGCGGGATGCATCTCTTTAGGAAACGGCCAAAGGGGCTGAAGTGTCCGTCTCGCTGCATGGCAGGTCTTTTGGCACGTAGACGCTTTGAAGCTCAAAGGCCAGGAAAGGCAGCTTCTTGGATTAGAAAATAGTTTGTGTCACTTGTCACTTGTCTTTCCTGCAGAAACCTGGTTTTCATTTCGGGCAGAAGGAAACATCCTTTCAAGATCCTATCCAGCTGCGGTTCGTTGCAGTCTTCGGTCATGTTCTCACACGGTCAGGATTCCCCATTTACCGTTGTCGTCTGCTCAGGACGGTCTCTCCGTCCTTCGAGCTGCCCTTTGAAGGACAGCAGCGTCCTATTGGGGAGTCCACTAAGTGGCGGCTTCTGAAGCTCCGTCAGAGTCAGAGCTCCAAGAAGCACGGCCTCTGTCTCGGAATCCATGCCGCAGCTCACTCTGATCTCTCTTCGCATGCCTTCAGGACAGGTCAGCTTTCGGCTTCGTGGCAGCAGCTAAGCCAGGTCTCTGTAGACAAGCGGGGCCCAGCCTTGTAACCAGGGGCACGCTGACCTTCGTTGCGAACTCAGGCGTGGCAATTAGGTCGTGTAGGTTTCTTAGCCAATGTGTTCACCGTCTAAATGTGCTCCCATGGCATCGTTCAAGCGGAAGAGGATGGAAGAGGTGCATAGTCACATCAATGCATCACGGAAAGCGTACGGGAATTGTAGCGGAGCGTCCTGGCAGTTTGAGCAGAGCTCCCCCAACAGTCGAGGAAATGGGTTGTGTTGTGGCATCGGACGCGAGTTGCATTCGGATTATTTAATGGGCCGGTTGAGTTGAAGCCAAGGCTGGTCTTGCTTCCGAAGCCCAATCCGGATGGGAAGGGTCTCTTGGCAGCAAGTAGGCTTGAGCGGCGTTCCTGCCGAAGATGATGTCAGTCGTGTTTCGGGCATCCGAGACGTGCTACCTGTTGCCATCACACGCTCCATACTAGATGGTCGAACCTGATCTTGCTGTGGACCCCATCCGCGTGTCTCTCACTGGCGTGAAACAGGAACCTAAAAAACACGAAGCACCACACGTCACAGATCACGAGTCCTTGGAAAGATCCACTTCGTTCGGTCGGCCTTGCAATAGCCTTCAAACATGGTGACTCTCGCGCTTCAGGCAAGCCTTCAGCCACCGGAGTCTGTGCCCCATACTCAACCACAGAGCCACAGTCCCCTAAAGGGCCCTACTGAACCGCGGGCATCATCGCTACCAGCTGTGATTAAGGTGGTGCCTCCCTGAAGAAGTCTGGTGGCGTGGGCAGCGTGCACCTGAAGTGCGAGGCCCGCCCACGCCGAAAAAGAAGGCCCTTGTGCTGGGAAGCTCAAAGCTTCTGGGGCTCCGTAGACTGGATACAGTGTTACAGCCTACGTCTGCCTAAGTGCCTTTGAATCTTAACCTAACGGCACGCCTGCCGAAAATTTCGAGACAGCTTGGGCAGAGAGGCTGCTGAGTGTGAGCTAACGGGGCTTGCACGCTTTGTCTGCTGCTGGGAGCCTTTGCCGGCCACCTCTGAGGCTGCCAGGGGCCTCGTGAATTTTTTTGTGCTTCGGCTGGCATATTGGAGATTCTACTACACCTGCATAAGTGACGGCAAGTCAGCACGCTGTTGGCTTAAGTGTTTGTACTAGTGTTGGTACTCTAGACTCTTTTGGACTGTCCGCGCTCTTGTCTTCCGCATAAATCTGAGGTGTCCATTAGACGCTCGGCAGCAGACTTTGTCCATTTTAAACAACAGTTTAAGCAGGCTCTGTACTTGCCGGTCTGGGAGGGAAGGGACTTCGATAATTTCGATACTCCTCTCCTTCACCCTGCCCAGGCAGTGGACGCGCCGACTTCAAGCGCGACCCGCGAGGACCGGTGCCTGCCTCAAAAGCTTGAAGGGTGTTTGTTGTGTGTGTGTGTCAGTTTGGTGTGGGAGGGAGGGGGTGGGAGGTAGGCTCGCGTTTGGGCTTCGCGAGTCTGCCCACCCTGCTCCAAAGGGTTTTCACCTTGGTGGCCGAGTCACCTCGGGACGGGTTCAGGAGCAAAGTTCTGAAGGGGTCTCCGCTGATGAGGCCCAACCCTTGTAGGGGCGGAACAACCACAAGATACTGCATTTGGGTCGCATCGCGACAGCTGGTGTAGAAGTATTGCGCATCATGAGCTTTATTGCATTACAGTCTTCAGTCAACAGCTTTGGTGCGGAATGCTTGATGTTGCATCTTGGCCTGATTCAGTGCCTGATTGCTTTGTGCTCCTTCTGAGCGCAGCGACAGGAATCGATCATCTCGAATGATTGAGTTCTAAATTCTACACAGGCTGTTCATCTGTGTCTGGTTCAATTTTGGGGAATCAAACTCAGCATCTGCAACACAGTCTACAAGGCATGAAGCCTGCCAGCTTGCTGTGGGATCGAAATCCGGCGTTTACCAGTCATCGCGAGCCCATGCAGTGCAAGGTTTGATGGGCGGTGCTGTTCGAACCTAAAGTCTGCAGATCTCCCGCAACGGCTATAAGACTTGTTCATATTCCGTTCATTCAGGCTTACCCGTCCGAAACACCTGCACCGGAGCCGTCACCATCGATGCTCATTCTGCCCGATCTCCGGCTACCCACGCGTGGTAATTTTTTTTCAATAAACTGGCGCACCGAGGTTCAGCATAATTTTGCCGAGCTTAGCACCTGCGGCCTGCCAAAGGGTCAGGAGATGCAATTCGGCAGAAATGGAGTGGGGGGGGGGCGGGGTTCCAACTGTAGTTTCCAGCTTTCAATGCAATGTCGTTATGCCTGGTTGTGCTCAAGTGCTGCTGTTGTCGGCAGATCTTGGGTGTTGGCCGCCACAGGGGTTGCATAATATGTGTATGTCGGCGTTTAGAAACTGCTGGGATGCTTTTAGGGTGGGAGACGTCGGAGCATCCAGTCCGGCATTCCTTTGCTTTGGGGAACCTTCTGCAAAGGTGGGACTTCACCAAAGCTGTCGACAAGGAGACGCAGACTTTTGCTGTGATCCGGCTGCAGAGAGGATGGCAATCGCGACTAGAGTGCTTCTGTAACATCCATCGTGCGTCATCGTGCGTGCATGCAGTACACAGCGGCTCACGCAATCAAGCCGGGAACATGATGGCAAACAGAAGCAGACAAGCAAACCTTGCCAAGCGCGGCAACTCCTTGTTCGGCGCTGGAGCAGTAGGTCAGCTTGGCCATTTGCAAGCGAAATCCAAAGGTTTGCCTGGAGATCGCCTCTTTGCCCGCGTGAAGAGGAACTTGGATCCGGCTCGGAGCCAGGGCTCTGCGGGAGGCATTTCGGTGGTCTTTAAGGGGTCTGTGGGTGTGTGCACGAATGTATACTATAAGCATGTGAACGTTTATGAGATGCCTGCATGTATGCGATGCTGTGTGCGTGTATGGATGTATGATGATGTGCGCCTGCATGGATCTGTGTATGTATGTATGTATGTATGTATGTATGTATGTATGTATGTATGTACGGGTATGCATGCCTGCACACACATATTCAGTCATCTCATATTCGTATTCGTATTACCGTATACACATGCACCTATTTGTGTACATGCCACATATGCCAAAGCTGACCACAACCTGGACAAATATCTGTGCACATATACATATACACAAAAATATACATGGAACACAGCAGGGAGTTCAAAGCCGTTGAGCTCGAGTTCAACCGATGGCTCGCGATGATGAAGGTATGTGCGCCCATCTCGTCTTGAAGCTGCAGGTGCGTTTATGTCTCCGTCTTGCGCATGCCCCTCGTCGGTCTCTCTGCCTGTGCGCCTACGGCCTGACCGTTTGAACACATAGCTGCTCGTACGGAAGCATGGATACACTTAGCCGGTAACTCTAGTCAACTATGTGTTACGTTGTATGCTTGGGCATGGACTGGTCCATTCTTACTTCCCTCTTCTTGCATCCATCCTTCCGTTGTTCCATTCGCCGGTACTGGTCGCTGCCTATCTGTGTACCGATCAGGCAGATGTATGTACGTATGTATGTATGTATGTATGTATGTATGTATGTATGTATGTATGTATGTGTGTGTATGTATGTGTATGTATGTGTATATATATATATATATATACACATACATGTGCGCGTATATCGCGCATACAAAATCAACAGCTCTCTGTTTGGTTTGTGTGTCTGTCCTCATCTGTCTTCCGTTGTCCTCTCGCTCTCTGTCTGTGCTTTCCTCTTCCTCCCTCCCTTGCTGCTCGTGTGCCAATAGCCTTCTGTCACTTGCTCCTACAATTTTGCATGGTTCAGATTCCGGGGATGCGCCTGTGGCAGAACATGTAGCATGAGTCAGCAGAAACAGGCTCCGCTGACCCCTGGCATCCGAATGGACGATGCTGCACATTTAGTCGTATAGAGCAGTGCGTGCTCTCGCCAAAGCAGGGTGGAGTGAATACGTTGATAGCAGGGCTAGTGGTACGTGTGTGCAATGTAAGTTGGTGTTTTACCGGGTGGCTACTATTCTGCATTTTATGAACATCTCACTTGCCAAATAGTTGCGGCTTCGCAGTTGAAGCTTGAAGAGAGGGAGGCGGGGTCGCGCCCACCAGCACACACACACACACACACACATGCACCCCAAAAACACACAGAGGCAAGCACACAGACACAGAGACAGGCAAACCCACAACAACGACACACGCACACTCAGAGACACACCGACCGACATCGGCGCAAATATCATCATTACGGTAATAACTTGTATCTACATGGGAGGATAAAGGCTCTGCCCTATGGGATACAGACCTACTTCTGTAGATCCGCCGTAGATGCAACCATTTCTGCCAACCACAATCCGGTTGGTTCACAGAGTTGCTTGAGGCGCTAATCATGACTGGCCAAACAACATCCAGCCAAGTCATCGTCTAATAGCAGAGCAGTCTGAAAATCAGGCATCAGCTGGTCGCTGCTTGTTGTGTTCTGCGGCGGTCAAGTAGCAGAGCTGGAGCACCATTGAACCGAAAGGTTTGGCATGGTTTGGCCAGGTGACAGCTGTTTGCACCACTAAAGATGCCTTTTGACAGGTGAGTGGTTTAGTGCAGGAAATCACTGCCGAAGGCAGCTGAGATCGGAATCGGAATCCCGGTCCATTTGATGACCTGGTGCTGCCAAGGCGTTGGAGGGCAGAGGGCTGAAGATTTGAAGCACGCCGTCCACGCCGGGATCAGAGCCTCATTCGCACTGCCAGCCGTGGCAGTGTGGCTCGCCACTCGTAAACACAGACTTGAAGTTGAGGTCAGCATGACGCGGGGCCGCCCTTTGGTCTCAGCGTGGACCAGAATTCGCGGCAACGCCGAAGATTTGAGAAGATGTGCAGTTCCCATGACGGTTTTCATGTAGGCTCGGGCTGGGGGACCCACGTCCAGCAGCCCAGGGATTCAGAAATCTTGGTTGGTTTCATTTGGGCAGCCGGTGCTGGTGTAAGACAACGCCCATTCAGCGAGATTGGGACTGCAGAATCTGGCGCCTGCCCATTTTCCAAGAATTAGCTTGGGCAATCCGGATCTTCGATGGTAAAGATTGACGTTGCAGCAGAAGCACCAAGTAGCGCCGAGCGTGCTTCGCCGACAGGCCTATCACCGCAGGTGAAGACCCAAGATTTGGGCTCCCAGAATCGGGGTAATGCAAAATAAGTTCCTGTATGTCAATGTTGTGTGGGGTACGACAGGAAGATTCACAATGCCCTCCCCGGCAGACCGCCTCAAGTTCCCGTGCTTCTGCCCGCGCTGCCTCCGATAGAAGCTCGCAGCTGACATCCACAAGCCAAAGGCCTCCTTGAGTTTAAAACTCTTTGGACACGAAGCGTGCAGCAGTCCCCGCAAGAGTAATGTTGTAGATTGTCTAGGATAGTATCGAGCAGCTTTTGCGGGCTTGGAGCACAGGAGGCTGACATTTTCACGTAGGTAACCCGCCAGCGGACTATCGGAAGACAAATGGGGGTACTATTTATGCGGAATTTGCGCTTCTGTTATGGGCTTTACTGATGTTTGATTGGACAACTGTGGAGTATCGTCTGTGCTGCTTAGGACATCTTCTGTGTCAATGTAATATGCTGTGCCGGCGTTCACTCGCAGTGGTTGCGGTGTACGGCATCAGGAAATGTGCAGCGAGGGGTTGGACACACCTAAAACCCTGCGTTCTACGATGCTGGCGAGCTGCATGTTCCACGCGAGGTCAGAGCTTTGGGTGCATGGGTGCTGCACCGCACAACTTTGACGAGGCTGACAACAGGGTCAGCCACCATGACAAGTGTCGCTGCCTTCTTGTAATGGTCTTCCTGTTGCTAGCAAGTTCATGTAACTGTTGATGACGGGCGCGCCAATGATGACGCTGGTGGTGATGATGTTGGTCATGATGGTAGGATGAAGATGGTGGTCCGTTGCCCTCCATGAACGTTCTCTGTTGTGATTGTTCTTGTTGCTGCGGCTGCTGCTGTTGCTGCTGCTGCTGCTTCTGTTGTGCATGTTTGTTGGTGCTGTCGGAGTTGGCATGGGGCGCAGCTTTTGATGTCGCCGTCGCCACTGATGCTGTTTCATCTTTGTCGTCGCCGTCGATTTTGGACAACAGCTCCGTGCTCCTGCGTACAGCAGCCGCCTATCTTCATCGAAGCAAAGTTGCACTACGGAAAGCAGCCGCTGCTTGTGACGCTATAATTGGTTGTTGAGGGGATCAGCACTGCAGACGGGACTCACATTTTTTTAGTCACCAGCGGCAAATCCGGGATCTACTAAAGTCCTTTCTTTGTGAACCCCTTTTGGATCAAGTGGAAGCGGTTTCGCCTACTCTGCCTCTACATGAGTTTTCCTGCATCGGATTGGTCTGTCTGCTTCTGTTGTAATTATGAAAAGTTTGGAATCCGGAATTGTTTCGTTTGTTTCCTTAGCCTTTTTGTTTCATGGTACAAGCTCAACTGCATTTACATGGGTTTTGACATCCGTGTGCAGTATCCAAAAACTTGCCATTTTGGCGAAGACGTCGGTGCCAAATGTCCTCGAAGAAGGCTTTGACGAGAATGGATACGCATGGCGATTTGCACGCCCTGTCCAGGAGCACCCAGCAGCTCCAAGCAAGTCACAGGTCAAAGCTGCCATGTCTGTGGTGTGTGTCCAGGAGGGCCGTGCCATGCAAGCTAAGGGGCAATGCGGCCTGAAATGTGGCAAGCAAAGGCGAAATTCCACACTTGGCGTGTCCGCGAAAATCCTGCAATGTACAATGTGGCCAGCTAGCAGCAGCTAGGGCCGCTGAGGGGGAGCTTCAGTCCAAGAGCGTCCTGCAGGCCGACATATTTTAGCACGGAAGGGTCCTGGAATGCAGCAAGTCAAGAGGGAATGCCGGCATAGAACCAACTTTGCATTGACTGGGGCTTCACCGCTACATGTGTTTGCTGTTCAGCTGTCTGGCACCAACGGCTAGGCATGACTTTCGTTTCTTTGCATTTAGATGCAGGAAGCAACAAAGCCATGACATAGGCGTGACTTTGGCGGATGCCTGCGTGGGTGGTTGTTGTTGCTGCTCAAAACAGCACAGGGGACTGCGCAAAGTCTCTTGTAACCAGCTGTGATGCATATTGCACCTTGAGCTGGCTGTAAAGCCCATTACTACATGTATGAAACTCAAAAACAAAGTGGCGGCGCCCGCAACGGGCGTGTGTTGGGACACATGTTCATTGTCGATGCGGCACGGTCGCATGGCCAAACCCGACATTTTGATTGGGCAGTCGCAGGAGTCGAATATACCAGAGGTTCAGGCAAACTTTTCGCGAAAATGCATTTTCACTCGGAGCTTGTTAGTTTCTTGTTTGCTGCGCTTTCGGGGGCTCGTTTTGCAGAAGTGACAGCCCAGGCTAAACCTTAAAGGCCTCCACCCGTACCAAGCCCCAGCAAACCAACATACGATAGCATTTTCCAATATCTGTCGGTTTTCGAACACACACACAGAGTGTACACATGTATATGTATAGTCGTGGGGTTAGCACCCCCACACGACGACGCTCTTGTTCGTGTGTGTCTACCTGCTTTGCAGATGTGTGGGCCCTCGGGGCTGCAATCTTTACGTATTTCTTCTTCTCCTTCTTGTCGCGAGTTGAAGAGAGATGGAAGCATCGTGGATCATAGTTATAGCCTATCTAAAGTTGAAATTTTGAAGGTCCTCGCCCAAAAAAGCCGCAAACAACTCGAACACTGCTCAGACCCCATCCTGCCACCTGCAATTGAACGAAGACGGTAGATCAGGCATTCGCTGCGGAGCTTCGTGGGCATCACATCCTTAAATGCGTTGCCTCTCGAACGCATGTAGTAAGCACCCCAGTTTACGGGACTTGGGCGTGTGTGTGTGTGTGTACATACATATGTACGTATGTATCTATGTATTTACGTATGTATGTATGTATGTATGTATGTATGTATGTATGTATTTATGTATGTATGTGTGTATGTATGTGTATGTATGCATGCATGCATGCATGCATGTATGCATGTATGGATGTATGTATGGATGTATGTATGTATGTATGTATGTATGTATGTATGTATGTATGTGTCTATGTGTGTTTTTGTGTATGC
>CAJNDV010032139.1:8302-41064 GCA_905221635.1 Symbiodinium sp. CCMP2456 | reverse complement strand
CCTAAACCCTTAAACCCTAAAAAACCCTGAGCCCTGAACCCATTTGCGCCGTTGAACCCTAGGCCCCAGACTCCTGAGCTCCTGAACCCCAAAAACTGAAAGCCCCTTATCTTAAACTTAGGGTTTAGGGTTTAGGNNTTTAGGGTTTAGGGTTTGCGATTTAGGAGTTTAGGGTTTAGTGTTTAGGGGTTTGGGGTCCCTGAGCTGCAGTTTTCAAGGTGGAATCCAATCTGCCCTCCTCCGCGAAACCTTCGGCCCCTGTGAGGCCGGTCCATCAGGGTTAAACCCTAAACCCTAAGCCCGAAACCCTAAACCCTAAACCCTAAACCCCAAACCCCTAAACCCTAAACCCTAAAATCTAGTTTGGGTCACTCGCAGAGCCCGATATCCCTCGACTGAGGAATGTTTCTTAAGTTTTAACGGGGTTCTTCCTCTGAGTTTAATACCTGCATTGAGGGATATTGGGTTCTCTGGGCCATTAAGATGCCGGCCCTCGACAAGGGTAGATAAACCCTAAACCCAAAACCTATTTGTGCAAGCTTACAAGAACCACAAGGGAATACCATTGCTAGCTGTTCCGGCCGTGACGGCATGGTCAGAGCTAAAATTGAACAGCTAAACCCTAAACAAAAAGCCCTATAGACGCCAAGGTTTAGGGTTTAGAGTTTAGGGGCCCTAAACCCTATATCCTCGAAAGAGACGGCGTCCCTCGACCACAGACTCACCCAAGCCTTTTTGCGCCGTGAGCTTGCTGCAATCCCCCAATGTAGCTTGGTGTTCTTCTGGTTGGCTCTTAGGACTTTAACTTTTTGGGCTTCTATATGAACCATCATAAGGAGACTAAAAGTTTCACTTTTTGGAGGGGTTCAGAAGTCAGCCAAGGTAGGATATCCCCAAGACCACATGTCCCAGGACAAAGGCAACCTTCCACCACACCCGCAGACACGAACGAAGTCTTCACATGGAACCTCTTGGCTATTAAGGCCCCTGAACCTCACACCCTAAACCCTAAACCCTTTGCACTTAAAGGCAAAGATCTAAGCCCTACAAGCCTTTTCACTTAAAAGCAAAGACCGAAGGCCTACAAACCCTAAAGCCTAAACCCTGAAGCCTTTGCACTTAAAAGCAAAGACCTAAACTCAACCCTAAAGCCTACACCCTAAAGCCTCTGCACTGAAAGCAAAGACCGAAGGCCTAAAAACCCTAAAGAATAAACCAAAAACCTTAACCCAAACCGAAGAGGCGTTCGGACTTCCGGGTTCCGAGGGTTCAGGGTTTTCTCCTGCGGTTTAGGGTTGAGTCTTTAGGGGTTCAGGGTTTAGCATTTAGGGGGGTCGGCAAGTGTTTTTGCCTGGCCTCTAAGGGGAGTGGGGCTAGAGTGTTCCCGATGCCTCAACCGGCATCCCCCCGGAACGGGTGTGTTCGGGTTTGGTGTTTGGGGTTGAGCAGTTCAGCTATCGAGCGAACACCCAAACGCCCCCTAAACCCTAAACCCAGAACCCTAAACCCCTAAACCCAAAGCCCTAAACCCTGAGCCCAAAACCCTAAACCCTTGAACCCTAAACCCTAAACCCCTAAATCCCTAAACCCTCAACCTAAACACTCTAATCTGCAGCCCGGCCCAGAAGCCTCCAAGAAATCCCAACCGAGCCTCAAAACCCCAAAAACAACCACTTCCAAAAAATCCTAATTTTAGGGTTTAGGGTTTAGGGATTAGGGTTTGGGGTTTAGGGTTTAGGGATTAGGGTGTGGGGTTTAGGGTTTAGGGTTCGCCGAACCCCAAATCGCGAAAGGCATGCGGTGCCAGAGTTGGCAGCTGTTTGGGAGAGCCCAGATGCAACACCCGAGGCTAGGAGAGCGTGCAGCGCGGGCTGCAAAGAGTTTGGGGTTTAGGGTTCCTAGGGGTTGAGTGGGTAACCTTTATAAATTCTCTGGGGCTTACATAACCCTATCTTGGTGTTCTGCTGGTTGGCTCTTAGGACTTTAACTTTTCCGGTTTCTATATGAACCATAATAAGGAGACTAAAAGTTTAACTTTTTGGAGGGGTTCAGAAGTCAGCCAAGCTACTATGCTATGTTTACAGGGGAGTTGCAGGGTCAGGATTCAGAGTTCAGGATTTCGGATTGTCTGTTCACAGGCTTTGCGTTTCGGAGATGGGCAAGTTCAAAATTTCGTGTAGGAGCCTGAAACATAATCAATGTATAGATAGACAGATAGGTAGATAGATAGATAGATAGATAGATAGGTAGATTCGCAGATAGGTAGATAGATTAGATAGGTAGGTAGATAGATAGATAGATAGATAGATAGATAGATAATAGATAGATAGATAGATAGATAGATAGATAGATAGATAAACAGATAGATAGATAGATAGATAGATAGATAGATAGATCGGTTAGACATATAACTATTCGATAGGTATGTAGGTAGGTAGGTAGGCAGGTAGGTAGGTAGGTAGGTAGGTAGGTAGGTAGGTAGATAGATATCAATGTGATTACCAAGGGTTTCCTTATCGTTGGTGCACTATGGTATACCCCAAAACGTAGTCTGAGTGCACAGGGCCTTTATTAGTATTTATGGCCTTTATAACTTTGTCTGGCGAATTCGCCACCTCAGCCGTACACCCGCCCCGCCCCCCTCCAAAAAAGAACCTTGAACACCCAAAGCCACACCCGAGACCCATGGGAGGATACACAACCTGCATCCCGTAAGGGTGTTCCTCCAAAGTACCCTTTGGCAGTAATTAAAAGGTCCCAAGTTAGGAGACCCTAAACCCTAAACCCTAAACCCTAAACCCCTAAACCCCTAAACCCCTAAACCCCTAAACCCCTAAACCCTAAACCCCATCTACTTTGTGGCTCCTCGTGGGGGGGAAGCAGCGCTGTGGTTCTCTAAATTAGGGTCCCTTTTAGGGTCCTTTTTATGAGGGTGCCATACTATATCGGGGACCTAAAACGGGCCCCTAATTTAGAGAACTGCCCACTTAGGCCCCGAAACCATAAAACCTCAAACCCAAACTCCTGCTACGGAAGGAGCTCTCTTCTCCTCTGAAGCCCTAGACCCTATAGTAGACCCCATAAAGTTGGAAACCGGGTTGAGGACAAATAGTGCTGGGATTCCCTGTGCAATTATTCTTAAGGATGGAGGCTATTGGGTTTGCAATTTTTAGGCTTCTACTGTAAACCCTTAACCTCTAACCCGTACCTGTAGCCGAAAAGACCTACCTTTCTAGGGTTCCTTATTAAGGGTCTAGGGTTTAGGGGTGTAGAGTTTAGGGTTTTCGAACCCTAGACCCTAAACCCTAAAACCCTAAACCCGGGGGTTTGGGGGTTTAGGGTTTTTTCGAGCTTGGGGCTTGGATGTTCTGTTCTGCTAAAGGGAAGGGCAGATTTTGAAAAGCTGAGGGTTTCAGGTTTAAGGTTTAGGGCTTACCTGTGGCCCACCAGGCCGACCTTTTTGAGGAACTTTACATAGAAACCGTTAGCCTTAACCCCTAAGCCCTACTAGGTTCCCCAGTAGCACTCTTTTGCCCGTTTTTTTCTTTTTGGGTTCCCTCAATAAAACCAAACAGTAGGAAAAGGGTACCCTTATTACTTAGGGGCTACTGGGGAACCTAGCCTAAACCCTAAACCCTAAACCCTAAACCCTAAACCCTAAACCCTAAACCCTAAACCCTAAACCCTAAACCCTAAACCCTAAAACCCTAAGCAAAAGGAAAGCCGCGAGTCCCAATCCAAGGTACGGCAGAGGAGCCGAAGCCTTCGATCGAGCATCTCCTCCTCCAAGAGCTGCTTCGAGTGAACGTAGGGAAGAACTAGGTAGGCCTTTGGGACATTTTATATGTTCCGTTTTGGGGGGCTTAAAGAGACATTATTTAGGCAAACCGTTCAGAGGCTTTCAGGGGCCAACCTGGAGAATATCAGGGTCTGAGCCATTTCTGGTAGTGTTTCTTATGTCTTATGGTTCCTCGTGGAATTGTAGTAGTCTGGATCTTTGCCTCTTTCTTCTAATTTCTCCAATACCAAACTGTAAACTTTTGATTTCTTATAACTTAGTAGTAATCTGAAAGTTTACCATTTTATTTCCCTGGCTTATCGGGGAAGTAAGTCTTTGCTTTTGTTTCAAGTTGGTGTGGTTGGGGTTTCGCTTTTCTTTCTCGGATCTCTGAGGCTTTCTGGGAGAAACAGAGACCGACAAACTGTTAGTAGCTCGAGGCACCTTGAGAGGGCACCTCATACGAGGTTAGCCTTTGGGGCATGCTATATTTTGCCTTTTGGGGCTTAAGGAGACATTGTTTAGCAATACTTTTCAGAGGCTTTGAGGGGCCAACCTAGAATGTCAGGGCACCTTCTGTTGACTGCGTCGCGACAGTAAAGGGTTCAGGGATTGAGCGCTAGGCTTCTGTGGTGGTATGAGCTCTAGCCCTAGCCCGAATCGTTACCTGCACTTGGCCCTGCTTGGGATTGGTTGGGCTGCGTTTCTATTCCTGACACGATCTGTGCAAAGCTGGTCCTCGGCTATATGACGCATAAATTTCACGGTTTGGGGTCTAGGGTTTATGAAAAATCTTCATAGGGTCTCCATCGAGGTTGTAGGTAATGACTACCCCTAGGGCTCCAAGTGATCAAATAGTACCTACTTTGGGCTCTAAAGTCTGTAAATAGTACCTACATTGGGCTATTTGGAGTCCCAGGGTACTACAGCAACCTTACTTTTAGGGTTTAGGGTTCTGACTGCCCGTGTACCTTCAAGCGATCCTGAGCCCCTGCCTTAAACTCTCAACCCTCAACCTTGGACCCAACGGTTAAGGTTTAGGGTTTAGGGCCCTAAAACCCTGATAGATATTAAGAGTCTAGGCCCCAAGACCCTAATCAGACCCCTGAACCCTCAACCCTAAAGCCCCAAGCCCCATGAACCCCAAAACTAAACCTTCAAACCCCAGGGTGCAGTTTTGGAGCCAAGGTTAGAAGAGCTCGACATAAAGCTCCCGATCCAGGCGCATTTTTGTTGGGACATTCCGCAGCCGAACACCCTCAAGGGGTTCGAGGTTCAGATTCGTTTTTGCTTTTTGCTGAGGGTTTCGGCATGGTTCACAGGGATTGTGTTTATGGGGCTTCATATCGAAATCCTGAATTGCTCGCGAGAAGCTCGAAGCGGGAGCTTTCGAAACTTCAACAGCACCCTAGAAACTCCCACATAGTAGTCCAACAACCTCTCATATCCAAAGACTAAACCCTCAGCTTAAAATCTCTTACAAACTACTGTGAGTCCAGATGACTCCAATACACCTTGAGGAATCAGGTTTAGAGCCTTTAGGGTTTAGGGTTTACGGCTTAGGGCTTAGGGTGTAGGGTTTATAGGGTTGGTGCCAAGTACTAACAAGGATGCTCCCTATTTGGAGGTACATTGCTTAATGACCTGAACGGTTTCGGAGTTATGGGGAAATTCTGAACCTGAAAACCTCGAAATCCCAAATCCCCAGAACCTCCATATAGCAAACTCCAAAAAGTTTGAATCGGATTAAGGGCCAATAGTGCTGGCATGCCTTAAACAGTACTTTTCAGGATTGAGTCTATTGGGTTTCCAACTTTTGGGCTTCTACTATAACTTAGTTCTCCAATACCCAACCTTTACACTTTTTGGGCCTCTTATAATTTAGTTGCAATCTGAAAGTTTAATCTTCAAGTTCCCTGGCTTATTGCAAAAGAAAAGATAAATCCATGACATCTTCAGGTGGGTAGTTGCCGATATAGGAGCCTTGTAGACGGTCTATATACCTTATGGAAGCCTTATAGAAGCCCTACATACCCTAAACTCCCCACCTGTAATTTCCTCTAGCTGAGTTGATCTTTCTCTGGAAGGAGCCTCCTTTAGTGCCGCTTTCGGCCGCCCCGCCGGAACCAGAGCGACTGCCGCAGCGTCCTCGCGGAGCCTCCATGTGTTGGAGGATGTGCTTACTGTTTGCTTAAGGGCTGCAAGAGGTATCAGGTTTTCGTCTTTCAGAGTATTATAACACCTTTACGATTTAGGGTTTAGGGGTTCAGGGGTATATAAGATAGCCCTGAACCCCCAAACCCTAAATCGTAAGAAGTACGTAGAGATGCTTGCTGCCTCCTCTGTAGGGGTCTCTTCTGAAACAAGGCGAGGCGCGCGTGGCTCATGCAGTGTGCTGCCCAGAGACTCCAATATCCCTTAATTAAGGAATATACCTTAAATTATAGTAGGATCCTTAATATCCCTTAATTAAGGAATATACCTTAAATTATAGTAGGATCCTTAATATGATTTAAGGTATATTCCTTACTTAAGGGATATTGGAGTCTCTGGGTGTCCATGCTTACATGCCAACTTCCCGGTGCGGGCTTTTGGGCATTCGGGGGTTACATGATCGTGTAAATACACAGAGACTGTACCCTAAACCCTAAACCCATGAGGAGGGTTTAGGGTAGAGGGATGCGGGGTTTTTGGGGTTTAGGGTTTAAGGGTTTAGGGGTTTAGGGTGACGATCTGCCGTCTCTGCGCCTGATGATGCCTGATGCAACATCCGACTGAATCCCGAACTTGGTGTTCTTCTGGTTGGCCCGCAGGACTTTAACTTTTTGGGTTTCTATATGAACTATACTAAGGGGACGAAAAGTTTAACTTTTTGGAGGGGTTCAGAAGTCAGCCAAGCGAAGTCGTCGAGACTGACGTTTAGGGTTTAGGGTTTAGGGTGTAGAGTTTAGGGTTCTGGGTTTAGTGGACGAAAGTTGTTGTGTCCATACCAATCCTGGGGTCAGGAACGACGTATGTTAGGCCCCACACGTTGCCTTCCGAGCATCCGTGCTGATGCGCTTTTGGTTTTAGAATTCAGGGATCTGTAGTCCCCAGAATCAGAAGCCTTCAGCCAGACTTCCTGCTTCAAGCCCTAAGCCCTAAACCCTAAACCCTAAACCCTAAGCCCTAAGCCCTAAACCCTAAACCCAAATCCGGGAGCTTGAACCACTCCCAGCCCCAACGCTCTCAAGATGCACGGTACTGGAGCGAGTAGCCTCCAAAACCCTTGGGACTTTTTTTCTAGAGAATGTACCGTAGCTTACTGAGATTCTGGGCTAGCTTTCGTGCATTTGCAGTCTCTGTGTCTAAAACGTATAAACCCTAAACCTGTAAACCCCTAAACCCTAAACCCTAAACCTGTAAGCCCTTAAACCCTAAACCCTAAACCTGTAAACACCTAAAACCCTAAACCCTAAACCCTAAACTCTAAACCAACCCCTGAACCCTCAAAAATCCCAGCCAGGCTGGGCAGATCTGTCGGATTCGGAGGAGGAGCTGGCCCTGTTTTACTTGGTGTTCTTCTGGCTGGCTCTTAGGACTAACTTCTTGGAAAAAAAATATTTTAAGCCCGTATATTACGAGGTCAGGAGCTCCACCACCTTGAGGTTCTGAGGTCGACAGGGCTTGGTGTTCAAGTGTGCATTTCGGGTTCAGGTTTAGGGTTCAGGGTTTAGGGTTTGGGGTTTAGGGTTTGGGGTTCAGGGCTGTCGCTTTCACGCCGAGAATTTTAATAAGGAGCCCAAACCCTATTCTAATTATTAAGGCCCCGACATTACCCGTACGTGGGTTCCCCAGTAGCCCCTTAGTAATAAGGGTGCCCTGTTTCCAAAAATTTGGCTTTCAGCAGGGAGCCCCAACAGAAAGATGGCAGAAGGATACTACTGGGGAACCTATCACTACTTATTAAGATTTCGTTGCACAAGTGCTCTCTTAACCCTAGTTGCCTTTTATCCGAACCTGAAAGTACTTGGCTGACTTCTTAGGGTTAATGGCATTAGCCGCCTTTTTCAGGGTTGTGGGGTCATGTTTTTTGTTTTTTTAAGTTTTGGTTTTCAAAGTTGTCCAAGGCTATCAGGGTAACCCGAAGTAAAAGCAACACCCGACAGTCTAAGTTTGCCTTCAGCACTGAACTGTCAAGCACTAATAGCTACTGACTCCGTCGTTGTAGGGCACAGCGATAAAATTCGTTATTTGGAGACAGGTTTGTGAGTAAGGCACGACGGATGGAAGCGATAGCCATCATTGACAAGTACATGTAAGCCGATTCTGTATTCTGTGGCGATCCATGATCATTGAAGCAAATCTCAAATCCTAGACCGTAAACGCTCTAAACCCGGACTTTATATCCCCGAGCCTTGTTTAACTGCCTAGGGCTAAGCCTTACCCTACATGGCACAGAGGACGCGATACCTGCGGCCCGTGAGACCCAGGACCTAGACAGGGATTCGGGGAAAATGGGCTTGGGGTTCAAGCTTTCTAAGGATCAAGATTCCTTATGGTGCTAGGGTGTAGGGTTCGAGGGTTCTAGGGGTTTAGGGTTTAGGATTCAAGCTTTAGCCTTATGGTTCTACGGTTGAGGATATAAATCCTGTACTACCTTTAGGACTTTAGACTGTGGGAATAATGGTGTATTCCGTATTATGCTTAATGCAGGGTTTATATCATCAACCGTAGTTTAGGGTTTAGGGTTTTAGGGTTTAGGGGTCTAGGGTGGGATTTAAGATGTGGGGTGTATGGTGTGGGACTTGCCTGGAGCTTCCAACACAACTCCCCCGGAAGCAGCAGCTTGTTGCCCATCAATTCAAAACCCAGAAACCCAAAGCCCGAGGCCCTAAACCCTAGACCCTAAACCCTAAACCCTGAACCCTCAACCCCAAGCCTGTTCACAGTGCATATGTAATCCAATCCTTGGCCCCAAAGCTTGCAGCGATGCAGCACAAAACAGGGAGCGAGAGAGTCACAGCGCGGAGGCTGGCTGTTGAAACGGTTTAAGGTTTAGGGTTGCAGTTTATTAGGGTTACTGTAGCTTAGTTTTGCAATACCCAACCTTTCGAACTTTCTGGGTTCTTATAATTTAGTAGCAATCTGAAAGTTTGGCCGTTTCTTTCCCTGGCTTATTGGGGAAGTAAGTTAAGGGGTTAGGGTTACTCTAGGGGTTCCACAGAAAAGCGATGATTTAGTAAGTCTAGGCTTTTGGGTCTAACAGGTAACCGGCGCGAGAGATGGAGCTAAAGGAACCCTTAGACTTCAAGGAACCCTGAAAGGAGCCCGAGCCCCGAAATACAAAGCCGCCTAAACCCAAAGCCCGAGACCCTAAGTCGAAGCCCTCCTTCGTGCCGGGTGTATATTCGGCTCTGGAAGGGCGAATGCACCATGGTGAATGGCAAGCACCTTCTGCGGTGCATGGAAGGTGCATAATCATATGTTGCCGCGGGGCAGGCAGCAGTGGCGGCGGTGTCGGCCGCGCCGCAGCAACATCACAACGATTCGGAGACGCTCTCTGCCGATGATTCATCGCAGGACGAAGAAGCCTCGCGGAGGTGGCCTTTTACCGGTGGCTGTCTTTCTTCAGCAAGAAGCTGCTGCCATGGTGGTCCAGTCAGACACGGCTGCATGGCTGGCGGAGCAAGCCATGCTGCTGGAGCGGAGCCCTTCCGTGGCCTTGGATTATTGGACCATTCGGGCGAGCACGACTACGCCAAGATGGCAGTGGACGGCATTGAACAGCTGGTGCCAAGCCAGTTTGCAATCATGCGACCCTAAACCCTAAACCCCTAAACCCTATATCCTAAACCCCTAAACCCTAAACCCTAAAACCCTAAACCCTAAACGTCTTGGCGCAGGGCTCCGGGCTTACCGAAAGAGATCCGCGTCGCTGTGCAGCTCGATGATGACAGACTCTGCACACGTCAACTTGCGCCAGAGGGACATCGCACCCTGAAGTTTCCACCGCAGATTCTGGAGGTGGTTTCCATATTAAAAATCGAACAGTAGGAACAAAGGTATCTTTATGAGTAAGGGGTTATTGGGGCGATTGAAATTTAGTCAGATATCTACATACAACCCAACTGGCCTTACTCACACTTCTAAATTTGAAACCATGGGCCCCTAGTATGGGCCCCTAAGCCTGGGATCCTTATATACCTACTATCTACCCTATATGTACCCTTAAGGGATTCTAGAACCCCCCAAGGGCCCATATCCTAAACCCTAAACCCTAAACCCTAAACCCTAAACCCTAAACCCTAAACCCAACCTTGGATACACTACGTCTCCTGAACCCCCAAGCAGGAGCGGGGCTCCAAGCTGCAACCTGCAGTGGCCCAGTGCGGAAGGTGGGCTCGGGGCCCTAAACCCCAAACCCAAACCGGGGTTTAGGGTTTAGGGTTTAGGGCTCCTGGCGGTTGAGGAATCAAATTCTCAACTTTGCGGGAGTAGAGGATGCTGTGAGCAACTGAAAGCTTCAACTTCTTTGGCTGATGGACCGGGCAAATACGAGACTCATGATGTTGCTGCTGAGATAATGATAACGCGAATGACAAGTTGCAAAGAGCTCACACCCCAAATCCCAACACATCTAAACCCGGAGGTTTAGCTTTAGGATGGCGGGCGCAGGACTTCGGGATAGAGGACCCAGAGTTTAAGGCTGAACCCCGCTGAAGAGGCGAACTCCCCATCACCGAGCTCTCCGGTCATGTCTTAAGGTAGACGACCGATTATCAAAACACACGTTCTTTCAGGTTCGGGTCGATGTTACCTAAAACGCTAAACCCTAAAGCCTAAACCTACTTTCGAGTCTCATTACCTACTCAGTTGTAGGGTCCTTGTGATATCGATGGCCCTACGAAGACGTAGGTCGCGGAGGTGTTCACGACATGTCCTACACCCTGATCCCAAAGCTCGCCGGCATTAGCATTTTTGGGTCATAAGCACAGCCAGCCCCTAAACCCTAAACACCTCAACCTTGAACCCCTAAACTCCCTAAACCCCAAACTCCTAAACCCAAAGCCCCTAAGCCCAAAACTCCTAAGAGCTTTCTCTAGGTAGGCCTTTGGGACATTTTTACACTTTCCCTTATTGGGCTTAAGAGGATCTTATTTACGAATATTTTTCAGAGGCTTTGAGGGGCCAAACTAGTTCTTGGTGAGGTGCTGCCGTCTCCTGGACAAGTCTTGCTTCAGCCGTCGGGCCTGGCGACAGGCCGAGCTCGAGGGTTTAGGGCTTAGGGCTTGGGGTTTGGGGTTTAGGGTTTAGGGCTTGGGGTTTGGGGCTTAGGGTTTAGGGTTTGCGGGGATTGGGGTTTGGGGTTTAGTCTAGGACATTTTCAGGCGGGAGTAGTTACTGTTATAGGAGCCTTATAGCAGGTCTCTATACCTCATAGAAGCCCTATACACCCTAAACTCCCCCCCCCCCCTCCAGTAGTTTCCTTTAATTTAGGGTTCCGGGCATTGGGTCTAGGGTATGGGGCTTAGGGTTTAGGGGTCCAGGGTTCAGGGCGTGAGGAGTTGGGGTTTAGCTTGGGGTTTCAAAGGGTTCTTATGAGCGCTTCATGAATTTCTATGAGTCCTCAAGGAGCTTAAACAAGCCTTTTGAAGAGGTTTGCTCATGACTTGTTGTGAGCATCTTTTAAAGTAGAGTGTTATCGAGTTTGCCGGCTGTCAGGTGGCTTTCGGGTTTCACAATGTTCCCGAGTGGGATTTGTATGAAAATGCCTTGACTTGAGTGTTTCTGTTGAGGCTGAAGGGGGGCGGAGGCGGGCTCCCAAACAATTATTGGGGATTCTTACAAGAACCCCAAACCCTAAATTTTAACCCAAAACACTAAACCGTGTAGGCTTGCACTGAGTCTTCTTTGGCTTATCCTGCTTGACTCCCCCAGTGTGCGAGGGTAATCTAAGCGCTACAGGCCTCAGGTAAGAATGCAAGCCTTACCCTAAAGCCCTAGCCCGAGAAAACATAAGGACCCTTGGGCCACAGAATCCTAAGCCCGAAAGCACTAGAATGAAACCCCTGATAGAACCTTATCCCTTATCCCTAAACCCTAAACCCTTATTAAGCCATATGTCGAACACCCTGGATCTTAACCCTAAACCCTAAATCTTAACCCTAAACCTTAAATCTTAACCCTAAACCCTAAATCTTAACCTTAAGCCCTAAAATAAGAGCATCTATAAACGCCGTGACGGTACCTGCAGGTGCGAGGAAAAGGTTCTCAGGGCCTTCGAGCTCCGAACAGCCGTTGCCTCAGATTACCCAGACCCGGTAGAGTTTAGGGTTTAGGATTGAGGGTGGGAGGATCTAGGTCCCTTAAGGAGGTTCCTATAAAGTACCCCTTAGTAGTATAGGGTCCCAAATTAGGGGGATCTACTTTCTAGACCCTTCCGAAGGTCTCAGCTCAGGGTGTGGGGCTTAGGGTTTGCGGTTCTGGGGTTTCGGGCTTCAGGGCTTAGGGGTTTGGGGGTTTCTCGGAGGGGGGTCAAAGGTGAGGGCTCGACTCATGGGTTCTAGCATTTGGGGCTGCATGGGTTTGAGTTTAGGGTTTATGGTTTAGGGTTTAGGGTGGCTTAGGGTTTAGGGGTTTGGGGCTTATAGGGTTCAGGGATGAGGGCTCGGGGCGTAGAGTTGAGGGCTTAGAGTCTCAACCCTAAACCCTAAAACCGGCCTAAACCCTAAACCTAAAACCCTAAACCCTAAAACCCTAAACCCTTGAGTCAGTAGTAACACCATTCCGCAGGGTTGCTCAAAAAGCCTATTCTAGTGTTAAGGCTCCGGTAGAAGGGGCTTTCGGTGTTTCGGGTCCAGGATTCAGACATTTAGGGTTTAGGGCCCAGGTTCGGGGTCTAGGATTCTGGGTCAGGTTAGCCTCTTGATAGTTGAGTTTATGGACTTCAAATTTTGTGTTTAGGGTCTAGGGTTTATGGACTTCAAACTTTGTGTATGTTGTATGCTCCCTAAACCCTAAACCCTGAACGTTGGTTCAATCAGAAAGCTTCAATGTGTCCATGAGCAGGGAAGTCAGTGGTTGCTGGTAGTCTGTGCTTTATTGGGTTCTGGAGTACCATACTTGAATACGCTTGTTTGTCCGACCGGCTTCTTAAGGGAACTATTATGAAAGTCTATACGTTTTCTCCCTGGGTTACTTCAGAGCTCAGTTCAGTTGGGGTCAGTACCAGGCTCGTTTTTGTTTTATGAACTTACTTGCCAAGTCGCGTCATCCGACCTTCAACCATATAGTCTAAGACTCGAAAAGCCTTGACTCCCTAAACCCTAAACCCTAAACCCTAAAACCTAAAGCCCTAAACCCTAAACCCCTAAAGCCTAAACCCATGGTTTCCAGCACATCAGCGCCTCTTGGCTAGCCATCTACAGGCCAGGTCGAGGGCCTAAGTTTAGGGCTTTTCAGGGTTAAAGACTGGGATCTAGTACAGAGGTCTGCTTCTTTACCTAAACCCTTGGTGTTCTTCTGATTGGCTCTTAGGACTTTAACTTTTGGGGTTTCTATATGAACCATAAGAATAAGGCGACTAAAAGTTTAACTGTTTGGACGGGTTCAGCAGTCAGCCAAGCTTCTTTACCTAAACCCCAAATCCCTAAATCCCTAAGCCCTAGATCCCTAAGCCCTAAACCCTAAATGTCTTACCTCAGGCCTATTTCAAGCATTAAGGCACCTCTGGGAGGGTTCTGCAAAGGACAGTCTCGCAAGAGACTGACCGCCTCAGAATCGAGGCTTACCGCAGAAGCCAGGCGGCGCAGGTCGAGATGGCGAAATTCCAGGAGACCGTCGCTAAGGCTCGAGCCGAGATCGCTGCTGCTGCTGGGAGGTCCGATTATCACAGTCGCAAGGCAGGGCGGCCGAAATGCGGGGGGTATGTTCATGGATGTTGTGAACCTTAGGACCCCCCTTCATATGGTATAATCCCCAGCCCATGTGGCGCTTGAAAGATCGCAAGCGTCGGCGTTCGTCTTCTTCATCCTCATCCTCTGAGAAGAAGAAGAAAGAGAGGGAGAAGAAGCCGAGTCATCCCAGCCCCGCGGACAAGAAGCTAGACAAGCCTGGCCGGGGAGGTGGTCGGGTCAGGGTCGGTGGTGGTGGGGTTATAAGATGCCACATGCACCGAACGACCCTATTCTACATAACCTTGGCAAGTCCCCATAAACCCCTTATCGCCAGAGCCTTAACTTAGTTCTCCAATACCCAACCTTTAAATTGTTCGGGCTCTTATAGTTTAGTAGTAATCTGAAAGGTGAACCTTTTATTTCCCTTGCTTATTGAGGAAGTAAGTTAAAGGAAGCTTCGACACACCGCCCAAAACCGCTTGGGAAGATGCTTCGGTGTCGTGATGCTTCTCCTTCTCAGGGATCTCGACCAGCTTGATGGACGCGTATGTGGGAAGATCCTCGACCCCAAACCCGAATCCCTAAAGCCCCAAAATCCTAAACCCCCTAAACCCCTTAAACCCCTAAACCCAAAACCTCCTAAACCCCCAAACCCCCTAAACCCTAAACCCCTAAACCCCTAAACCCTAAACCCCTAAACCCCTAAATCCCTAAAACCTAAACCCTAAACCCCTAAACCCCCCGAACCCCCCCGAAACCCCCTAAACCCCTAAAGCCCTAAACCCCCTAAAGTCTAAACCCACAACCCCTAAAGCCCCTAAAACCTAAACCCAAAGCCCCCTGAACCCCTAGACCCCCTTGCAACAACTCCAAAGCCCCTAAACCCCTAAATCCGAACTTACACAAAACTCCAAACCCCCTGGTGCTTCTCAAAGGCGCGTCCTGTCGGGACTGCAGCGGCCGACTGTAGGATTCAGTTTCTAGGTCTGTTGAGGTCGTGAATTTTCGGGTTTAGGGTTTAGGGTTTAGGGTGGTTTTCGGCTAGAAGATAGGAGCTTCAGAGTGTTGTTAGGTTTAGGGCTTTAGGGTTTTAGGGTCTAGTTTAGGATTTATAGAGCCTCAGTCATTGGCTGTACCATTCGGGTCTTTGTTGTCGAGGGTGCTACGTTGCATGCAGCGACTGGGTGAACCTAGGAATCAGTACCTTATGACCCCTTAATCAAAGGGAGTCCCTGTCAATGTGCACCCGCTGACCGCAAACTGCGGACGGCGGCGCTTCTCGTGGCGGCTCCTCAATCAGGAGAAACAGTGTTTGAGGGAAAATGTGCATTCCATCTTCCAGAGCGGGTTTCAAAGGGTCTGGGGATTTATGTTTCGCAGGTTGTTTACAATGAGTGTGGTCCTATAGGCATTGTCGTGGTTACATACCCGCCTGCCCGAATTGATCGCACTTCAGCTACACCACTATGCCCAAACACAACACCTAGAGACCTCGACAAGAAAAGCGACACGTATTTTACGCGGTTGCCCTCGTCCTTCCCATCTTGGTTCAGGATCTCCGCATCAAACCATACAACCGAAACCCGAGCTGTTTATGTAACAGGAAGTACGAGACCGGATTGGGGTATAGGGGCCTTACTGATTACCTATACTATTTTGGGAGCGGGCTCCTTATTACAATGATAGTATAATTAATATACCCCACAACCCATTTTAACTATTAAGGCCCCTACATTAGAGGCTTTTAGGGTTTAGGGTTTTGAGTTGCCGCCACTTTCCCAGCTTCTGATTGCTTGGCTTTTTCACTGCTGTGTCTCGAGCTGCACATCAAATACATATATGTTTGTACATGTATATGGACAGTACATACACACATATATGCATACATGCGTACACACACACATACATAAATACTGACAGGCGGACCGACAGACGTACATACATACATTCATACATACATGCGTGCATGCATGCACCCATACATGCATATACATACCGACTTGCAACATCTTGCAAGCACGCATAATAAGAGGAGTGCAAACCGAATCGAAAGCTCGCATAAGACAGCGGTCTGAATAATTAGCAACCCCAAGACCCGAATTTTCCACAGCAGGAACCCCAAAACCCTCAACCGCCCTAAACCCCTTAAACCCTAAACCCCAAAACCCTTATAAACCCTAAACCCCTAAACCCTAAACCGTTTTTTGCTACGCCACACACGGCTGTTGCTTCTCCGTTTCCGAACAGCTCCACAGCAGGGGGCCATGCCAGGAACTGCCCTGATACGAGACTGCTAGGATGTGTGAAGCTCGGGGGTCCCAAGAGACTCCCACTTTCTTTAATTAAGGACTTCCTTAAATTATAGTAGGATCCTGAATATGACTTAAGGTATACCAGAGACTCCCAAATTCTTCAATTAAGGAATATTCCTTAAGTTATAGTAGGATCCTGAATATGATTTAAGGTATATTCCTTAATTAAGGGATATGGGAGTCTCTGGGGTCTAAGGTTTCAAGATATGTCCTGAAGAAGCTACACGGTCGATGATATAAAGCCTGCATTTTCTACTGAAAGGGGACTTTCCTAGAAAGAAGTAAAAAATACCGTCGATGAGATAAAGCCGGCATTACCCATAATAAGGAAATCTACCATAATTCCCAGAGTTTAGGGTCCTTCAGGTAATGGAGGATTTATTGCATCAACAGTATGGGCTTTTATTGTAGATTCCGATTAAGGCATCACATGCTCGGGACCTCGGCTCCTGCACTAGGCTTCGAGGTTTAGATCTGCGGGCTTACCATTGTATGAAGATGCTGTATATAGTAGAAGCCAGAAAGTTGGAACACCATTATCCTCACGCCCTTAAGCTAAAGTAGAAGGGATCCCCAACCCAAATAACCTTAAATCCATGTTCCCTATAGAACTTGTTTACCTAGTCAGTTCCCTGGCACGCCCCAGCATGCAGTTCTCACCGCAAGCACAGGCCTTTGCTGTTGACAATTCCGCCGCGGCGCTCGCGGAGAAAGTGCTCTGTGATGTCCTGCGATTGACTATCTTAGACAGCCAATAGGAGAACGTTAAACTTTTTGGCCTTATCTATTAGCTCTATCCTAAAAAGTTTGAACTTTTTTGGGCCTGGTTGTTGAAGAAGAGAGTTATGGAATGCATGTAATCCAGTCTTCCAAAGCAGCCTCGAAACCACAAATCCCCTTCTCCCTGAATCCAGAACTCGTGATGCCCTGATCCCCGGAACCCTCCTGAACACGATGCCCGAAGCCGCAAACCCTAAACCCTAAAACCCTAAACACTAAAACCCTAAACCCTAAAACCCTAAAACCCTAACACCCTGAACCCAAAAACACCTACACCCAAATCACCCAAAAACCCGAAACCCTAAACCCTAAAACCCTACACCCAAAAACCCGAAACCCAAAACCCTAAAACCCTACACCCAAAAACCCGAAACCCTAAACCCTAAAACCCTACACCCAAAAACCCGAAACCCAAAACCCTAAAACCCTACACCCAAAATCCGAAACCCTAAACCACTCACCGCAGCCGCCCCTTTGTTGGATCGCCGCCTGCTTATAGCCAGAGCCAGCAAACATCGGTTCAGAAAGGCCCGGGTTCAACGGTTTAAGGTTTGGGGCCTTAATAACTAGACTAGGGTTTGGGCGTATATTATAGTATAATTAGAATAAGGAGCTTCCCAAAACCCGGTTCTAATTATCAGGGTTATCAGGGTTTGGTTCAGGATTTAGGCGTCAGAATGTTTTTTCGATGACTCAAAAATCCCAAATCGAATTTCCTTAAACCTCCAGCTTAACAGTCAGCAACACCCTGCACCGTCAACGCACTTAGAGCCCTTTGAAGCTACACCCTACCATCCGAATTCCAAAATTCAGGTTTGGGTGTACATGGCCACACACCCCACGTCAGGATTTCAAGCTTTAGACTAAACCCTAAACCCTAAACCGCCACTACACTTTAAAAACAATCCTAAACCGTCTTTTAGTTCCGATCCTGGGCCCAAGCATCGCATCATGGCAGATGACGTCTCCAGCCGGAGTCCCAGTTTCAGCGGGATCTGCCGGGGCCGAGATCGAGGTTGCCTCCTTTGAAGCTCTGGGGCCGAAAGTGGTTCTACTTTCGCCGGGTTTATGTTTAGGGTTTAGGGTTTAGGGTTTGGGGTTTAGGGGTTTAGGGGTTTAGGGGTTTAGGGGTTTAGGGTTTAGGGTTTAGGGTTCGGTTCTGAGTTCCCTAAACCCTAAACCCCTAAACCCTAAACCCTAATTTGAGTTATGAGGCCTAGTACATGTCGAACCTCAAGGCGTAGACCCTGAAGGCCTTAAGCTTAAATTTATACCTTAGGGCTCCCTGCTATACTCATACTAAACTACTCAAGAAGCCCTTACATCATCCGTCCCTGCCCATCTAATAAGCGTGCCGCGCACTGCGTTGAATCTGACTATAGTCGCTTTCCTGACCGCGCTTTGGCCATATTTAGTAGGGTACTGTAGTTTAACTCGAGCCCAAGCATGCCCAGCGGCTATAGTATGGTACTAGGGCAGAGTATAGAGTAGTTTTATTCGAGCCCGCCTAACCCCTGGGGCCCACAGCGCCCTCCGCGCCCCCAGCGCCCATTAGACGCAGGCTCGGCAGAGCCAAGCCTAAATCGGCAGTTTTGTGGGGTGCCCATGAACAGGCGGTTGAACGAAAACCATAGAGAAGCCTTTATTTACGATTTGGATACACTTGTGGGGTTTAGGGTTTAGGGTTGATATGATTGATGGATACTGTGGCCTCGAGGCAAAAGCTATGCAAAGGGCTCGTGAGAAGCTCTGCATAGCACTGATGCTTGGAGCTCCGAGCCGCAGGCTACGGCAGTAAACCCTAAACCCTTAAACCCTAAACCTTCATCGAAGCGCTGCTCTGGCTGTGACACCTACAGGAACAAGTCTAGCAATTGGTGCCCACAAGAAGCACCCTTTGTAGTTAGAATAGGGCTTTGGGCTTGGGTTCATCATAGTATGTTGCGTATATTTATATTCATCACTAGTACATTTTTATAAGGGACTACATGCAGATCTTTTTATTGATTGTTCCGACCCCTATCTCATTCACTTAAATGCAAGAAAGGGTGCCCATATTCATGAGGTTTTGAATTTACAGGTTTAGGGCTTTTCAGCGAACCCTAAACCCAAAACCCTCAACCCTTACACCCTAAACCCTACACCCTAAACCCTAAACCCTAAACCCTAAACCGTAGCCGATTCTGGTGGAAGAAGGGCACATACCACCCGAGTTTCTGGCCACCGGGCTCGGAAGGCTCTCTGTCGGATTTTCATGTCTGTCGACCCGAAACCCCAGACCCCCGACTGCAACGGTTTAGGGGTTCGGGTTTAGGGTTTAGGATTTAGGGTTTAGGGTTTAGGGTTTGGGGTTTTGGGTTTCGGATTTAGGGTTTCCAGTTTTGGGTTTTAGGGTCCCTAAGCCCTAAGCCCAAATCCCCTAAACCCTAAACCCCATCGTAGGTCAAACGAGCCCAAACCCCCCAAACGCTAAATCCTAAGCCGTCCGTGGGGACCGCGGGTTAGGGCTTGGGACTCCGATCTAGGGTGCAACCTAAAGCCGTCGTCCGACACCCTGAGTCCAGGGTTTAGGTTTAAGGCGTGGTTAGGGGTTTAGGGTTTAGGGTTTAGGGTGTGATGTGCACCTCTGACTAATGCACCCTTTGCCGTGTATATAGCGCTTATGAAGGGTATCTCAATATTAGGGCCCTTAAAGAAAGCGCGTTCGTATATTAAGGGCCTACATTGCGATTTAGGGTCAAACTAGGAGTAGGTTTCACGATCAGCGAGCTTTCATTTTTCCAGTGGGAACATGGACATGTAAGTACTGTAGGGATCGGAATAGGTAGCTATGTTGTTCCTTCGGGTTCTGTTTTGTATTTATACTACGGCAGCCCACCCAAAAACGATAGTGAACCCCCGACAGTTGGAACATGGCTTAAGGATGACTAGTGCTACGATTCCTTATACCTTACCTTTTAAGGGGCTGAGGAAATTAATGTTCCAACTTTCTGGCTTCTACTTTGATCTAAACCCTAAACCCTATCAAGATCGCTAGACAAAAGCAGCGCTAAACCCTAAACCCTTAAACCCTAAACCCTAAACCCTAAACCCTAAAGACTTGATTTGTGCTCAGGTGACCCAATCGTCAAGGCGCTGCAGAAGAGCACGATCGCCCAGACCTTGAAGGTGCCTGGCTGTGCATTTCAGGGGTTTAGGGGTTTAGGGTTCAGGGGTTAGGGTTTAGGGGTCTAGACTGGACTTCGTGGTGATGTAGAACCTGATGAATGGAGCCATCCTCCCTTAGATCCTGATATTGAGACCCCTAGAGCATTGAGAAGGGGAGGTTGCTAAGCAGGGATGCCTGCCTGAGTCTTTGTGGAGTTGTCACGAGCTTGATGACATATTATTTGGAGACATTGAGGTCTGAGTATGTTCTAGTAGCATCCCCGCATTGTCTCTGTGTCATTATGCCAGATCATATACCCTTAAAGCCTTCTTCGAGTTATTAAGATACCGATAAAACCTAACCCTTTACCCTAAACCCTAATCGCTAAGCCCTGAACTCTGATTTCTAAGCTCTGTATAGCTTAAGCCTAGCTCAACCCCAATTAACCTACTTTTTTTCGGGCTCCTTGTTAAGATTTCTTCATATAAGTCCTTAAAAAGGGGTTATTGGGGGTTAAGGTAAAGCAGGGACAGGACTGCCTGCGCTCATCGGCCCTTATGACACGCTCTCTAAACCTCGAAGACCGTTTCCATTAGAGTAGATACCGAAGGTTAGGGCTTGGCGTGTGGAGCTTGGGTTTAGTGTGTACAGCGACAGTGATATTACTATAGACGCAGGCCCGACACCCCTAAATCCTAAACCTTTAAGCAGCATGAAGCCTGGACCCTACGCGCAGGCTGCCCGTGCCTCCTTGGCGGAACCTTCGCGGCCTTACACGCCTTTGGACAGGTTGGGCTTAGGGCTCATGCTGCTTGAAGGTTCGGGTGACATAGCAAGTAGGGTTTTAAGTAAAGTAACTTATAGTTACTTATAACCTCAGTTAGGGGATTTATAGCGCAACTTACTACGTCCCCTGATGTCCCTGATGCTCTAAGTAGTGTTGATGGGGCCTTTGGTCATGAGGGTTCCCCTAAACCCTAAACTCCTAAATCCTGAAACTCCTGAACCCCTAAACCCTAAACCGTCAGGGTTGCAAAGAGGTTTCCTTGGTGTTCTTCTGGTTGGCTCTTAGGACGTTAATTTTTTGGGTTTCTAGCGGAACCATAATAAGGAGGCTAAAAGTTTAACGTTTTGGAGGGGTTAAGTCAGCCAAGATACTAATTATACCCTAAACCCAAAACCCTAAACTATAATACACACCCGAGCCCGTCAGCCAAGTTTCTCAAGTTTTCCTTGTCAGCGTTTTCGAAGTGTCGAAGGCTGAAGGTTCGGGGCCTTCAAGGGTTGAACTGTTTATGCTTCAGAGTTTAATATAGGGGCCTAAATGATTACCAAAACTACTTTGGGGGCTCCTGACTCTAATTATAGTATAATGTACCCCAAAACCCTATTCTATTTGTTAAGGCCCCTACATCAAGGTTCAGGGTTTAGGTTTGAACTCTTTGTTCTTCAGGGTTTAGGGTTTGGGTTGGACCCTGGGCCGAGTTAAGGGCTCTTCTGTGCGGTGGTTTTCTCTGTTGCTTGGAGGGTTGTCTTCGGGTTGCTCGAGCAATTCGAAGAGGGCATGAAGGGGGAAACTGCAGTATAGTTAAAAGGGCTGCTTGAAGCTTCAGGGGACTGAGTAAGTAGCGTTATAATAAAGGTAGCTAGACTTATATTTACTTTGTGACTTATAACCTATTTGCTTAGTCCCCTGATCCTCTAAGTTGAAGGGGATGTTATCACGAAGTTTGAGGCTCTGCAAACCCCCAGGAGCAAAGCCCAATCCCATGTGAGAGCACTATACGAATTTCATGAAGGAGCCTTAAACCTTGCTTACTTGGAGGATCTTGAGACTTAGTAAGTAGGGTTATAAGTACCTCAACTGGAGTTATAAGTAGTTATAAGTAGTTATAAGTATAGTTACCTTATTTATAACCTCAGCTACTAGGTCCCGTGATCCTTGAAGTAAGGGAAGCCACTTATGAAGGATCCCTGTAATCCTTCACTAAGAGAAAGCCAACCAAAAAGAAGCCCTTCAACAGCAAGCCCTTTCTGAAATAATAACTCTGATAGTATGCGTTTTAGACCCCTTTACAAAGGAAGCATATTCTAGTTATCCCTAAACCCTAAACCCTAAACCTGCATTTCTGAGCCGTTTTCAAGTCCTGAGCCCTGAAGCCTTTAAGTGAGTCCTAAGCCCTGGGTGTAAAGCAAAAGCAAACTTTGCGGCGATGAATTTTCTGTTAGGGTTTAGGGTTTAGGGTTCAGGGTTTAGGGGTTTAGGGTTTAGGGTTTAGGGTTGAGCTTTCTGAACAGTTTGAGCCATGTCCCAGGCAAGCTTCGAGAACGCTTGCGTTTGCCCAACAGCGGTTCTCCACGATTACAGATGTGTTCCGCTTGATTACCCTGCGTGCCAACAGCATTATATGGTTCCTGGCAGAGATAAGAGAGGAGGAAGGTTGTCACAAAGATGTGGCAGGCAGGCTGCTCAGCGAGGCCAGCTAAGCTTTGGAAACTTGCTTTGCCAGGCAACTTCCAACCATGATGGTTGCAAATTATTTCTTGTGAAGGTGATGACTGTGGACAATCTCATACTGGCAGCCCTCGTATCAGAGTTCGCGGCCGCGGCCACAAGTTACATCAGGAAATTCGACAATCAGGGCAGGGACCACAACAGTGGCCCGCGACGGAACGTGGTCGGGCAAGAAGGTTTAGGGTTTAGGGTTTAGTGTTTAGGGAGAAGAACTGCAAATGCTTTCCCGTAGGGTTCCATGAGCAATGTACACACAAACGCCTTCCAAGATTTCAAGCCCCGTGCCTTAAGCCCTTTCTCGACAGGGTGGGTAATACCCCCTGATTAGGAAACATATCTTCAGATACTACTACGAGAAAGAATATCATATGGTTAAGGGGAATTGGGCTCTTTGGATAAGCCCTAAATGCTAAAGCCTCACCTGATAAAGACCTTCTACAACAGTACAGAGCCGCATAAATGAGTTCACACAAGCGCACAGTTCGTATTCAAACCTTATAAAACCCATATGACACCATATACCTTGGTGTTCTTCTGGTTGGCTCTTAGGACTTTATTTTTTGGGGTTTCTAGATGAACCATAATACGGAGACTAAAAGTTTATTTTTTTAGAGGGGTTAAGTCAGACAAGATATGACACCATATACAACCCGATAAAGGCTCTAACGCCTATAACTTATAATAGGACCCCTTAATTAAAGAATAGACCTTAAACTATAATAAGAACCCCATAATTAGGGAATAGACCTTAATCTATAATAGGAACTAAACCCTAAACCCAAACTCTAAACTCTAAACTCTAAACCCTAAATCCTAAACCCTAAACCCTAAACCGAACCCTACCATCCCTTTGCTCTGCCCTGACAAGGTCTCTCTTCCAGCGCCCGAACGAGGGAAGCGATCCAAGGCACGATTCGGCGCCGAGTTTTCCGGGTCCCAGAGACTCCAATATCCCTTGATTAAGGAATATTCCTTAATTATAGTAGGATCCTTAATATGATTGCAGGTATATTCCTGAAATAAGGGATATTGGAGTCTCTGGGCCGGGTTTGGGGCGTGGGTTCATGTCGCTATGACAATGCGAACGTGCCCTTCCCAGCCATGTCAATGTAAGACCCTAAGATCGCCACTTCTTTGTAAGTCCCGAAATTCGATTCCGCCTGTGCCGACCACTGGCAACGGCCTCATCTGGGAGTTTCAGAGAATAGGGGACCCTAGTATAGGATCTTTAATAGTAGGATCCTTATTATGAGGACCCCTAAACCCTAAACCATAAACCCTAAAGCCTAAATCCCTGGTGGAGCAGCTCATCGTCGTCATCGTCTTTAGGGGTTTAGGGGTTTAGGGTTTAGGGTTTCGGGGTTTCGGGGTTTAGGGGTGTAGGGTTGAGGGTTGAGGGTTTGGGGTTTAGGGCTGATAGTCCAAACATGAACTTGGCGTTCTTCTGGTTGGCTCAAGTCTTAGGACTCCAACTTTTCTTTTGGGGGGTTCTATATGAACTTTAGTCAGGATTCTAAGAGTTTAACTTTTAGGAGGGGTTCAGAGGTCAGCCAAGTCCGAATGTGCCCTCTCTCCCGCAAAAATCCCTTAGCAGCTATTTGAAGACTTTGACTTCCTGTAATATGTGGGGTAACTGTTTGGGGTTCCTTATTATGACTATAGTGTAATGTACCCCAAAACCCTATTCTAATTACTAAGGCCCCTAGCTTACGTAATTATTCGGGGACAGGCATAAGCCATCATTTAAAGCTTTAGAGAGCCCTTAGAGGACCGCAAGGAACCCTTATAGAACCCTCCACAAGACCATGAAATCAAAATTTATGTCTTTCTCCCTGCGTACTTCAAAGTCCAGATTTGCGGCAGTTCAGGCGTCCTTGTCAAAAAGACCCTAAACCTTAAACCCTAAACCCTAAACCCTAAACCCTAAACCCTAAACCCGCGCTCGCTTGGATCTTTAGATGCTGTTCACGTGGTCGCACCCAGGGGACTCAGGGTTGAGAGGCTTGGGGCTGAAGGTTAAGAGTTCGAGTTTAGGATGGGTTTAGGGTTTAGGGCTTTAGGGTTTAGGGTTAAGGGTTCTAGGGTTTAGAGTTCGAGTTTAGGATTTTGGGATTGAGGGCTGTAGGTTTTTAGGCTTTAGGGGTTTTAGGGTCTAGGGTTTAGAGTTCGAGTTTAAGGTGTAGGGTTTAGAGTTATGTAGAGTTTAGGATTTTGGGATTGAGGGCTTTAGGTTTTTAGGGTTTAGGGGTTTTATTTAGAGTTATGTAGAGTTTAGGATTTTGGGATTGAGGGCTTTAGATTTTTAGGGTTTAGGGGTTTAGGGTTTAGGGTTTAGAGTTCGAGGTTAAGGTTTAGGGCTTAGCGTTGTGTAGAGTTTAGGATTTGGGATTGAGGGCTTTAGGTTGTTAGGGTTTAGGGGTTTAGGGTTTAGAGTTCGAGTTTAAGGTTTAGGGCTCAGAGTTGTGTAGCGTTTAGGAGTTTGGGGTTGAGGGCTTTAGGGTTTTAGGGTTTAGGGTTTTTTGGTTTATGGATTGCAGTTAGAGTTTAGGATTTGGGGTTGAGGGCTAGCCTCACCTTAGTTCTCCAACACCCAACCTTTAAACTTTTTGGGCTCTTATGGTTTAGTAGGAAGCTGAAAGTTGAACCGTTTACTTTCCGGGCTTCTTTGGGCAGTAAGGCGAGAGTTTGGGATTTTGGGATTAGGGTTGAGGGCTAGCCTCACGTTCAATAGTCCAGCGAGTTGGAGAGCTTTGCCGGCTCCCTAACTAGTCGCAGCCGGACGCTTTTGCCCTTTTTCTTTGTGGGTTCCCTTATACAAACGAAATGGTAGGAAAAAGGGCACCCGTATTTCTAAGCAGCGACTGGGAAACCTAGCTAAAAACCCTAAACGGCCCTAAACCCAACCTCAAAGAAGCCTAAACCCTAAGCCCCAAACGGCCCTAAACCCTAAACTCCAAACGGCCCTAAACCCTAAACCCCAAACGGGCCTAAACCCTAAACCCTAAACCCGAAACAGCCCTAAACCCTAAACCCCAAACGTCCCTAAACCCTAAACCCCAAACGGCCCTAAATCCCAAACCCCAAACGGCCCTAAACCCTAAACCCCAAAAGGCCCTACACCCTAAACTCTAAACCCCAAAAGGCCCTAGACCCTAAACCCCAAACGGCCCTAAACCCTAAACCCCAAACCGCCCTAAACCCTAAACCCCCCTAAACCCTAAACCCTAAACCCCACACGCTCCTAAACTCTAAACCCCCTGAACCCTAAACCCTAAGCCCCCCTAGACCCTAAACCCTAAACCCCAAACGCCCCTAAACCCTAAACCTTAAACCCTAATCTTCAAACCCTTGAGTCTCAAGCCTTAGCACCCTTGATTCGAAAATTGCAGCAAGGACCATATAACCGTTTAGGGTTCAGGGTTTAGGGTTTAGGGGTTGAGGGGTTGAGGGTTTATAGGGTTTAGGCTATAGTGCTTGTAACAGTAGAAACCCTGATTAGTTGCAGGAGTCGTAGTAGTGATAAGAATGGCGGCGCTGAGAAGAATACAGCAAGTGATAATGGTCAAGAGGACAACAAGTTATCCTAAGGCTCCATGTACTTTTATAGTAGATACTTAGGCCTTAAAGTACCTATATAGGGACCCCTTTAAGGCCTAAGTATCTACTATAAAGGTACATGGAGCCTTTGGGTTATCGTAGTGCTAGTATCAAGCCCAACCACAGTTGCAAAGCCGGTTGTGAAGGCCGTCTTCAAGCTACGGCGTCGCGACCTCACGCGGCCGTTTGTTCGGGTTTAGGGCTTGAGGTTTAGAGTCCTAAACCTATGTCCGAAACCCTAAATTAATCCTAAACCCTCCTCAACCCTAAGCCGTAGCTTGGAGTGTAGCCATGGGGTTTAGGGTTCAGGGATATAGTTCGAAGGTTTACCCTAAACCCTAAGTCAAGGACATTTTCAGGTGGACAGTTACCATGATAGGAGCATTATAGAAGGTCTATATACCTTATGGAAGCCGTTTAGAAGCCCTATATACCCTAAACTCCCCACCTGTGGTTTCCTCTAACTAAACCCTAAACCCCTAACCCCTAAACCCCTAAACCCTAAACCCTAAAACCCTATAAACCCTAAACCTTATAAACCCTAAACCCTATAAACTAGGCCGTTTACGTTTTGTGACTTAGCCAGACCGTGCATGGGGTGTAAGAGGTCTTGTGAAGCTTCTTTTTTCAGGGTCTGGGGTTGTGGCTAGGGGTTTTAGGGTTTAGGGGTTGGGGCTGTTTTATAATATATATATATATACACACAGATATAGATATTTGGTTATATCGATCTTTAGATATATCGATAGATATGTATGTATGTATGCATGCATGTACATACACATAGTACAAACATGCAAACATACATACGTACATACATACCTACGTACATATGTACCGTCGTATATACAAACACATACACACAGATATCCAAGCCACACCTCAAATGGCAGATGCCCCAAGACCCGACTCCTCTTTAGACCCTTGAGCCCCAAACTCCGTTCGGTTGTTTTGAGGCCCAGTGATTAATTAGGGTTTAGGTTGTAGAACCTGAAACCCTAAACCCAACAACGCTCAAACCTTGGGGAAGTATAGGGATTCCTTTGAGAGTTCCGTTTTCGGGTTTCTTTCTATGAGTTCCTGATATGAGTCCTTGAAAAGGTAGGTTCTTTAAGATCTAGGCAGGGTTTTGGGGATTTTAGGGTTGTGGGGTTTAGGTCTTAGGGCTTCAGGGATTTAGGGTTTTGGGGTTTAGTGCTAGGGCTTTTTGGTTTCGCGTAGTGGCCGCCTTAGACGCTAGCTTCGCAGGCGTATCCGCGAATAGATCCCAGCAATCAAGAGTATGTAGAGCAACTCTCCAAGCGGAGACATATGCTTGGGTTTAAGCTTTCGGGTTTAGGGCCTACCCACATGACATAAGTAAGGGCCAACATAAATCTATGGGTTGAGGATCCAGCGACAGCAGCCGAGTGCGCACTCGGCTCCGAAATGTTGTCTTGTGACCTCGGGCCGGCGCTTCGTCTCTATTCCCAGAGACTCCAATATCCTTTAATTAAGGAATATTCCTTAAATTATAGTAGGATCCTTAATATGATTTAAGGTATATTCCTTAATTCAGGGATATTGGAGTCTCTGGGTTCTGGGCGTCCCAAAGCCGAGCCGGACGATGATCTCGCAGGCGTGACGGTGCACCCAGAAGCGGTTGAATTGCATTCATCTAACGAGGGCCTGTCGTACTTGCACGGCCGCTCGGATGCACGCCATTCTATCATCTGCAAGAAGAGCCTGAATCGATCGATGGTGTGACAACGGATCGAAATATGTTCCACGTCCTGAGGGCCATTCTTGGAGTCAAACGCATCAAGTTGGACAACCGGTGCGCGGAAATTCTGGTGTCGTTGCGACAGTGGGAGCGACGACAAACAATGCTGCAGCTCCTGCGTGTGTATCACACCGCACCGGCGGCGGTTAAAGTGGCACGCGATCTTTGGGACTCGAGCGCTTTATCAGGGTGTAGTTCTTTTACAGCGCGGTATTCGGTGTTCGGCAACCCTAACCCCAAACCTTACCACGTACTTGTTCGCAGGTATGAAGGGATGACCCCAATGCCCTGAACCCTAAACCCTGGGGTCCGTTTTATAGCGGTGCCCTACTATTTTGGGTCCCTAAAAGGGGACCCAAATATAGAGAACTGCCCAAGTTGTCATGTATGAGGGGATGACCCCTAAACCCTAAACTCTAAACTCTTACCCCTTGAATAGCAGCCCAGAGAGCTTCGTACCAAGACCCCTGCCGGCCTATAGTGGACAATGTCTGCCTGGCCACTGCCACGTGTCAGCAGGGTGGGCATGTCAAAAATCCTGCGAGGTTTCGCGCCTTTTGCGGGCGGGTGCTTCGCTAGAGGCTGCCCTCACGGCCTACCTGCTGTACCGCCACGGCGGCCTCCCACCCGACTCGTCCGTGGTGGCCGGCAAAGCGCTGCCGCTCCAGCTTGTGAGAGTCTCCAATCCTTTCCTGCAGATGCGATCGCGAAGCTTCCGAGTACTGCACGCTTTTCGTGGCACCCATTTGCATCATGTCAGTAAGCTCCGCAGCCCTTGTATTTCCCTGGCTTATTGGGGGAAGTAAGCTTTAGGGATCAAGTCCGTAAGCCCAGCAAACTCAAGGAAGACCCCAGAACCCGCAATCGCATATCAAATATGCGGTCGCAACGAGACCCTGAGCCTTGAAATTTAGTGTCTAGGGTTTAGAGGTTTAGAGTTTAGGGTTTAGGGTTTAGGGTTTGAGGGTTCAGGGTTTTTCAAACCTACCAAAGAAAGAGACGCACACAGATCTTGATTTTCGATCGTTCAGGTCGACCAGCTGGCCTTTGTACGGGATACCTTCGGGAACACAGGCTGCCTTGACAATGGGTTTCATACAAGTCTCCATATTTTTTGTAATCAAGGACTTTATCTAGGGGTTGTCATGAGTATTTATACACGGCGTGATAAGTAAAGCAACTGGTAACTTTAGCTCTAGCTTTTCGTAGCCGGTGACCCGCACATAACGCATTCAGATCACGGCCTCATCATCTCAGGAATCATCAGCCATGGCGGTTCGATGTTCCTGAACTTCTGATGTGGGGTGATGTTAAGATTTAGGGGGTGGTACAGCTACTTGTGGGGATGTTGCGCAAACTGTTGTGCTTAACTTGGAGCAAGGGGTAGGGTGAGTGAATGGTTGCTAAAGGCAGTCTGTCTCACTTTTTCGGTGAGTTTACAGGATCAGGGTTTAGGGTTAAGGGTTCAGGGTTTAGGGTTCAGGGTTTGCGGTTGCTGAAAGCCCTTTCAGGGCAGCCTTCTTACCCACAGTACTTGACACTCGACAAACAAGCATACGCTTTCATCCCAAATCCCTGAAACCTAGCCACCTGAACCCTGCATCTCGTGGGTGTAGAGTTTCAGACTACCCCTTGGACATGGTTTTAGTCGAACATCACGGGCCAGTCTTCCGTGACGCTCTCTTATTCAGTAGGCGTCGACAATCCCAAAGAAAGACTAAAGCCGGGCACCCCCGATCTGCAGCCACAACCTCGAAACAAGATAAACCACAACACCCGAAACCCCAAAAGGATTACAACCCAAAAACCCTGAAAAAATAAACCCTCAACCCCTGTACCAAGCCCTCGCAAGACTCCTTATGAAATGCGTGAAGGATTAAATGAGGAACCCTTGATGTAGTTTTGTAAAAACCCTAAACGGACCTAAACCCCTCAAACCCTAAAAGCCCAAAATCCGTCTGCAGGTCGCCCCGAGTCCGCTCGGTCGTCGAGGCTCTTATGCTGGGGCTTTTTCGGAGGGGGTTTTGGGCTTGAGGTTCGGGGTTTAGCCTTCGATGAGGCTTTATTTTTGTCCAATTCGGCGCGAAGTTGTGTTTCTTGATGTTCGTTCTTCAGAAGATGTTTATGTGGGATCTTACTCAGAAGTTCCTACGCTGCAAGCAGGGTCGTGTAATCTCCGAATACTACTGCTTACCTTGGCGTTCTTTTGCTTGGCTCTTAGGACTTTAACATTTTAGGTTTATATGAACTATAGTAAGGAGACTAAAAGTCTAATTTCTAACTTTTCGGAGGGGTTCAGGAGTCAGCCAAGTTACCCACCCGCGAAACTGACAGGGAACCCCACAGAGATCCCTTTCACAGGGCAGTAGTCAATACGTGACGTCCTGAAAGAGACTGCAAAAAAAGTACCTTCTCCTCTAAAACCACGCGTCGCTAGCCGTGGGGTTAGTAGAGTCCAAGGTCTAGTCTGGGACATTTTCAGGTGAGTAGTTACCGTTATAGAACCTTATAGAAGGTCTATATACCTTATGAAGCCTTATAGAAGCCCTGCCTACCCTAAACTCCCCACCTGTATACACTGTAGTTTCCTTCAATCTAGGTGCCTTGTGATTTAGTTTCTCGGATTTCGGTGTGGGGCTCCGTCTGGTGATCTGCATGTTGGAGGGCACCAGAGGGGTAACTTGGGGCATCTCAAGGGTTTTGAGCTACTCTACACCCTAAACCCTAAACCACAGACCCTAAACCCTAAACCGTGGCTGTACATGTGCAGACCTGGGTATTTTTCAAGTGAGGGTCTCTGATGTAGCGCGCTTTGAGCCAAAGCGTTATCTCCACTGCAGAAGGCTTACGCAGGGCACTTAACGGTTTAGGGTTTAGGGTCTACTTGGTGACTGGTGGATCGGAATCAGCGGCAGAGAGCCTAAACAGTCTCGACATGTTCATCATTAACCGGCTTGGGGCGGCTGCCACTGTCCTATTGGCAAAACCTGTATACTCTGCTACTGTGCTCCAGTTTCTGCAACCCTCGAAACCACAAGCACTCGATCACCGTGAGCCACGGCATGCCCTACACCTGTGGCGTGGGCCTAGCCCAGTATGGCGAAATGGCCTGCGGTGACTTCGTTGACAACGACTACCCTTCGTACGAATTTAGTGGACGAGGGGTGTGTGGTGACTTTAGTGTTGAAGCGATTCGAGCTTCGGTGGGGAAAGTCACGTGTAAGGCGAAAGGCCTCGGACACATGATAGCCACGTTCGAAGGCCTAAACCCTGACCCCCCCAACCCCCAAAGTCTAAAACTCCTGAAACCCCTAAAACCCTAAACCCTCAACCCTAAACCCCAAACCCTAAACCCTAAACCTTAAACCCTAAACCCTAAAACGCATGAACCCTAAATAACCCTAAACCCTAAACCCTAAGCCTAAAACGCCTAGAACCCCTAAAAACCCCAACAGGTCTTCCCGGACCCGGCCGGACACCATCGCAGAGGAGGACGGACCCCACTCGCCGGAGATCTTGCGCCTGGACGGCGAGGTCGGTTTCGGTTACTTGGTGTTCTTCTGGCTGGCTCTTAGGACTTTAACTTTTTGGGTTTCTATATGAACCACAATAAGGATACTAAAAGTTTAACTTTTTGGAGGGGTTCCGAAGTCAACCAAGGTTAGTTCCTTGCAGGGCTTTTAGGATTTGGGGCATAGAGTTCAGGGTTTGGGGTTCAGGTGTTATGCTTAGGGTTATTTCAGGCTTTTCAGGTTGGGGCTTAGGGTTGTAGGACTTTCGGGCTTAGGGCTTTAGGGCTTTAGGCTTTCAGGCTTATTTTAGGGCTTTACGGTTTTATTTAGGGTTTTTCGGGCTTTTAAAGTGTTTAGGGATGGTAGGTTTAGGGGGGCTTTTAGGGTTAAGGGCTGTGGGTTTAGGGCTTAGGGCTTTGAGTGGTATTTCGCCCGGCTTCTTTAGGGGGTTCCACCGCTTCAACCCATGGGCTTCGCAAAGGCTCGCGGAAACCATGATCTCAGTATTCCTGTAGCTACAAGAACTTGCCAAGAGACAACCTGCGCAATCCCTGTAAAACCCTAAACCCTAAACCGACAACTTCAGAAACCCAAACAAGGCCTTCAACCTGAACACGACAGAAAGCCTGGACCCTAGAGCAAACCATGAACAGACTGAAACACACAAACCCTGAATGTGGCTTGTAATTAAGCCATATTCCCTTAAAGGGCTCTTGGATGATATCGGAACTCTAGACCCACTACCAAAAGCATAGACCCCAAATCAAAAAACAGCAAAACCCTTAATCCCAAACCCTGAATCCTAAGCCTGCAAAAGCCCTAAACCCCTTGACCTGAACCCTAAACCCTCCGAGACACTGTAAGACCCTACGAAAGCCTTGTAGAGCCTTATTGTATGCCTTACACAACCCCAAAGCCCAAAACCCTAAACCCAAACCACTACTGTTACGATTATAACTCGTATATTGCAGTACTACCATAGCTTGCAACCCTTATAGAAGCCCATTTAGAACCCTTGAAAACCCTTGACTAGAGCCTCTATAAGGATCGCTAGCCCCTGAAGCCCAGTACTACCAAAAACTAGGGTTTTGCGTTTAGGGTTTAGGGTTTTAGGGGTTCATGGGTTTCGGATTTAGGGTTAAGGGCCCTAACCCTAAACCATAACCCTGAGGAACCCTTGTAGAAACCTCATAGAAAAGCCAAAACCCTAAAACCTTCTACGAACCCTTAGAGAACCTTACAGATATTTTACAGATATGAGCCCTTGCAATAGAAACCCTACGAACCCTCATAGAAGCCCGGCAGAAGCCCTAAGCACCCTTTAAACGTTAAGCCCTAAGCCCTGAACCCGAAAACACCCTAAACCCCTAAACCCCTAAGCCCTAAACCCTAAACCCAAATCTTAGCCCTTCTGGAGCCACCAGGGTTCCAGACTCCTTGCAGTCAGCGCAGGGCTGCTGGGCACAGCCACGGGAGGGCT
>CAJNDV010032138.1:13713-30515 GCA_905221635.1 Symbiodinium sp. CCMP2456 | reverse complement strand
TAGTAGTACTAGTAGCAGTAGTAGTATTGGTGGTGGTAGTGGTGGTGGTGGTAGTAGTAGTAATACTAGTAATAGTATTCATACTAGTCGTACTAGTAATGCTTGCGATTCTTGTGATATTCGTAATATTTGCAAAACTAGTAGTACTAGTATTACTGGTATTTCTAATCATACGAGTAATACTAGTACTACTAGTAGTACCAGTACCAATACCAGTACCAGTACCAGGTACCACTAGTAGTAGTAGTAGTAGTAGTAGTAGTAGTAGTAGTAGTAGTGGTAGTGGTAGTGGTAGTGGTAGTAGTAGTGGTAGCAGTAGTAGTCGTAGTAGTAGTGGTGGTGGTGGTGGTGGTGGTGGTGGTAGTGGTGGTAGTGGTGGTAGTAGTGGTAGTAGTGGTAGTAGTGGTAGAAGTGGTAGTAGTGGTAGTAGTGGTAGTAGTGGTAGTAGTAGTAGTAGTAGTAGTAGTAGTGGTAGTAGTGGTAGTAGTGATAGTGGTATTGATAGTGGTAGTGGTAGTGGTAGTGGTAGTGGTAGTGGTAGTGGTAGTGGTAGTGGTAGTGGTAGTGGTAGTGGTAGTAGTAGTAGTAGTAGTAGTAGTAGTAGTAGTAGACGACAGTAGTAGCAGCAACAGCAGCAGCAGCAGCAGTAGCAGCAGTAGCAGTAGCAGCAGGTAGCAGTAGTAGCCGTAGTGCAGCATAGAGAAGTCGCAGTTGTAGTAGAAATGGTTGTGCTCGTTGTGGTAGCACTGAGTTGTTGCTGCATGAAGCGGAGGCGGAAGCCTAAACCCTTAACACTAAACCCTATTCATGGCCGTACACCCTAAACCCAAACCCTAAACCCGAACACCCCTGAACCCTATAAGAGGAGGAGGAGGAAGTAGGTGGCAGAGGAGGAGGGGCCATGGTAGCGGCATTGGCCCTAATGGTGCTGGGTTTCTGTTTGTTCGATGAATTGGGGTTTAGGGTTTGTCTTTTACGATTCTAAATGACTACTCGCCATAGACATCTAACCCCACAATATTCCTGGCAACATGACTTGCCACATGCAGCTGACATTCCCAAGTTTGTGGCTGGTAGTTCAGGCTAGATAATCGCAAGAAGACTGTGATGTGCACTGACGCGAGTGTATGCCGCATGCGATTGAATCGTACGTTTATGTGCAGGAACCGTCGACCGTCGCTGCCTCCCTAAACCCTAATTAAACCCTAAACCCCTAAACCCTAATTAAACCCTAAACCCTGAACCCCTAAACCCTAGTTAAACCCTAAACCCTAAACCCCTAAACCCTAATTAAACCCTAAACCCTAAACCCTATCTAAATCCTAAACCCTAAACCCCTAAACCCTAAACCGAGTTACTGTTGCAAGGGTCGTTAGGAAAAGATTCGCAACTTCTTCCGGCCGCCAAGCTGCAAAATTTCGTTTCCTCGCTCCTGTCTGCCAGCAACAAAGCAGGCGCACTCCCTGATCTTCCTCTATCCCTCAGTTAAGGGAAGTTCCTGAGGCCCCGGGTTTAGGGATTAGGGTTTAGGGTAGGATTTAGGGTTCAAGGAATGCTCATTAAACTGTATGAGGTTTAGGGTTAGGGTACATAACTGTGCTTGTGGAGGTACTGCTGTCACCTCCCTGAAACAAGCTTGCCAGTTAACAATCAGCTTCGACAAGTTCAGTTATGAGTTATAAGAGTTCAGTTAAAGTACTGGAAAGGTCTACATACAACTTATATAACTGATATACTTCCTACGTCTCATGGTTCTTTGAGTAGGAAGCCCAGACTTGGAATGAAGGGGTGGTCCCCTGACTCTGAACCTGTAGTCCTTTAGCTACAATGAGCAGGAACAAACCCAACGATCTGCGGAAGTGCTGCCGTTGAAACCCTAAACCCTCAACCATTGAAAAGCTCCAACCCGAGACCTGTCTCGGGTTTTGGGCCGTTGGGGTTTGGGCCCATCCTTGCCCGTCGGCGACGGGTTGCTCGGACGCACGCCGACGTGCGGCACAAGCGCTGCCACAGCCGGATCCTGGAAAGAGAGTGTCGCAAAGTTCTGCTGGGTTTTTACAAGGGTTCTACAGAGGGGTCTATAAGGTTTCACAAGAGTTCTGTAATACAGGCGCCTGAATGACTGAACGATTCCAATAGGTTTTCGGGATGCACCATTTCCAAAGCAACCCACAAAGAATGGTATTCGTATTCGTTGAGGCCGCTAAGGTAAGGTTCTATGAGTCTTTAAGGGGTTGAACGGGTGTCATACGAGCTCCATGAGGAATTTAGGGTACAGGGTCTGAGGTTCAAGGCTTACGGGGTGTCCGGTTTCATAAGAGCTCAATACTGGATAGTTTAGTGTTAAGGGCCTTAGGTTCCGGGTTAGGGTTGTCTTTATGATGGGTTCACTGCTTTAGATGAAAGGGTTCAACTCCTACGGTTGATGATATAAATCCTGCATCACCCATAGCAAGGAATATACCATAATTCCCATAGTACAGGGTCCTTATAGTAGAAGCGATAAAGTTGGAACATTATCATCCTCATGCCCTTAAGGTAAAGTATCAGGGGTCCTGGCACTAATCGTCCTAAACCCATGTTCCAACTTTCTGGGATTCAGGTAATGCAGGATTATCAACAGGACAACTCAGGTTTAAGCCAGCTGTGCCTTGACGGAACGCAAACTCTTGACCAGAGGATACTTGGAGGGTCGGGAGACTTAGTGAGTAGGTAATAAGTAGACTTATAAGTACCCTAAAAGGGACCCTAATTGGGGATATAATACATATAATTCTATAAAATAACCATTTAGTAAGTCCCCCGACCCTCCACGTATCGCACTAATTAAGCAACACCTCATTCGGATAGATCCCGTAACCGACCCCCCCAAAAAAAAAACTCGAAACCCTAAACCGTTACCCCTAAACCAAACACCCCTGAATTACCAAACCCTAAACCCCTAAACCCCCTAAACCTGAAACCCTGAAGCCTAAACCCCGAAACGCTAAAATCTTCATCGTCCCAGCGGCTGCAACCACGGCATCCCTCCCTGCATCTTCGCTCAGCGAAGTGAAGGTCATCGGCGGGATCGGTGCCGCATGCGGGCCAAACCTCGGGTTGTGGGATTTTGGACTGGTGGGCTTGGGATTGAGGAGTTTAGGGTTTAGGGTTTGGGATTGAGGAGTTGGGCTAACCCCGAAACCTACCCTAATCGCGAACCCCGCGCCTGAACCCTAAACTGTATTGCTGTGCATTCAGGGCTTCAAGTTTCGCGTTCAGGTTGCCATCTAAAGCTCAAGGCCCACAACCTCTCGGCTTGAGCTAAGGCCCCGAGTATCTAAGTGTGGCACCTGCCGGTGCTTGAAGGAGCCTCTCTCTTACTGTACTACGAGGCCGTCATGATATTGCATGACGGAATGATACTGTGCAGGCTCTTGATGGCCAAGAAAACCTCTCAACAGTTCCAAGCACCCTATCCCAGAGAGAGACCAATACCCCTAATTCAGGAATAACAATATGCGTAGTTCTCTAAGGGTCCCTTTTCGGGTCCTCAATATTAGTGCGGCACTCTTATAAATCGGACCCTTAGAAATGAACCCTAATTTAGGGAGCTGCCCATATCAAGGCCCTAAACCCTAAACTCTAAACCCTAAGCCCTAAACCCTGAAGGTGTGGTCCTTGGGTCAGGGGCTCCTTGGGCTCTCTGCACAAGGCTCTAAGTTTCTGGACTGATGTTGCTAGATGTAGCTATAGATGCTCTGCTTTTACTTAAAACTTGAACATACTCCGTTAGATTCTATAGTTATACTTTAGTACACCTCAAACTCTCGGTGTAAATAGCCACCAGAGCCTCTTTGTGCAGGGGTCTGCTATCACTGTCCAAGGCTTCCGTTACAGAGTTCCACCTCAACAATCTGATCGTTCCAATATCGCGGCAGCGAGCCCCCAATGCCAAAGGGTGGCCGGTGCTGCATTTTTGGGGCATGCGCGAATCAACAGACGCGTTTCTTCTTCCCAGCGGCAACAGCTTGGATTATGACCCTAAACCGATGTACAAGGTCAGCGCGAGGAGCAGCAGCGCGGTGCGCGCCAGCCCCGCTCTCCCCGTCTGCGAGACTCTTTGCACCTCAACACCCTGGGCAGTGCTAGACCCTCAACCCGCAACCCTCCGCACCCCAGAGTTTTGGGTTTAGGGTCCCAGAAACCTGAACCCGAAAACCCCCCCCCCTCAGCCCTACTTCTAGTATGAAACGCTACAACAATCCCCCGAAACCCTAAACCCTAAACCCCTAAACCCTAAACCCCTGAACCCTAAACCCCTAAACCCTAAACCCTAAACCCCTAACACCTAAACCCCCCCTAAACCCTAGACCCTAAACCAGACCCCATCAACCCGAGGCAGGGTTTGAGCCGCAACTCGAACCGTTTCTTCCGAGCGGCTGAGGACTTCCGAAAGGTGGGGATCGCGCGACCATGTGCGGGGAAGACCTTGCCTGCTGAGGGTTTAGGGTTTAGGGTTTAGGGTTCAGGGTTTAGGGTTTAGGGTTTAGGGCTTAGTGTTCAGGGTTCAGGGTTTAAGGCTTAGTTTAGGGTTTCGGGTTCAGGGTTCAGGGTTTTCTGTAAGGCTTAGTTTAGGGCTTAGGGTTTCGGGTTCAGGATCTAAGGTTGAGGGTTTAGGACTTTGCAGATTGTCTGGTTTGGGGTTCATGTCGGGGATCCAGCAAGGGTTCCTGGCAGGGATCTATACGGGTACTATACTGCCGAGGGTTTAGGGCTTTTTCACGGGTGCAATGGACTTCACTGGTTTAGGGCTCAGGGCTTTTAGGGTTGGATTGTCAAGCTCAAGGTTTGGAGTTAAGGGCTTTGAGTCTCATTCATAAACCCTACACCCGGAACCAGAATGTTTAGGATGTAGGTTGAGGATTCCGAGGTTGTTTGGGGACGTTGGCGTCTTTCCTGACGGATGATGCCCTTTACCCTAGCAGTGGATCCAGCGACCTCCCTCGAGTCGCCAAGGCAATCGGTACTTGTCCTACCTTGGCGACGCCACTATGCTGATTCAGGTAAACCCTAACTTGGCTTCGTGTTGGGAAGAACTGAGAACGGACACTTTTTTCGGCCCCTTCTTAAAGTAGTAGAACGACAAAACCCAACAAAAACACAACAAGGATCTTGAGCATTGACCCAAGAACCTGCTAAGCCGACAAACCCTTAAAGGAACCCCACAAGGAACTCTTTAGGGAACCCTTTAACTGAAGCCTTGCTTTTATCGGACTTGCTAGACCCATACGCGGCCCTCCATCTGGGCCAGCAGGTTTGCCCTAAACCCTAAACCCCTACACCCGAACCCCGAAACCCCTAAACCCCGAAACCCTCGACCCCTAAACCCCTAAATCCCTTAAACCCCTTAAACCCCTAAACCCCTAAACCTCTTAAACCCCTTCAACCCCCAACTTCGGTCTCCGCCGTGCTGTCCGCGTTCGCCTTCGACCTCCTTTTTCTCCGAAGTCCTTCTCCAAAAGCCTGCGACTGCCGTCCCAGACCTGGTTTAGGGTTTAGGGTTTTGGGTTTTGGATTTTAGGGGTTTAGGGTTTAGGGTTTAGGGTTTAGGGTTTAGGGTTTAGGGTTTAGGGTTTAGGTTTAAGGGGTTTAGGGTTTAGGGTTTAGGGTCTACGCCGGAGTCGTAGATCTCGACATCAGGCTCCGGAGCCGTCTCCACAGCCATGGCGCGTTCGCCGCCGAGGCTAAAGCCTAAAACCCTGTCAGCCTCAGCCGGTTCCTGCTTCGGCGTCGCCGGCTTCCCTAAACCCTAAAGTCTAAAGTCTAAAGTCTAAACCCAAGCCAGAAAACGGACCACCAGAGCGAGCCGGCCCAGAAAAAGCCTAAACACCTGCTGAAACCAAAAAAAGCAGCCGGCCAAGGCAAGAACTGCTGGAATCCAAAGCGTCTCAAAACCACATGCCCAAAGCTAGGGCCGTTAAGGGTTTAGGCCACGGTTTAGGGTTTAGGGTTTAGGCCAAAACCAGTAAGCCACAACCCATAAACACTAAAACCCCCAGACCTTTGGACTGAAAACACTTCTGCAAACCCCAACCCGCCTTCGACCCCCAAAGCCCTCACGCTGAGCCATGGATCTTTATACTATAGGGACCTTGGGCTTTTGGGGGTGGTTCCTTGTTATAGCTATAGTATCATGTACGGGCCTTGAGAATTAGAATAGGGTTTTGGGGGGTCCTCATTATAAGCCTAGTAAAACATAGAGGCCTTAAGAATTAGAATCCGGTTTTGGGGGGGTCCGTATTGCAACTATAGTATAATGTACCCCCACACCCTATTTCAATCACTAAGGCCCCTATATTACTCTGAACCAACCCCGACCCCTGGAACCCAAAGCCCCAACCAGAGAGCGGAGAACTTAAGGGAAATAGAAGGGGGGGTGCTCCAACCTAGGACCAAGGCCATAGGGACCCCAAGAACCATCCCTAGCTATCTGCCTATTAGTAAGCGCGGGACCCCAGAAGGGACAACCCTGAACCCTGAACCTTGAAGTATTAAACTGGCTTAAACTTTAAACCCTGCGGCCTCCCCGTGCATCCCCACTGCAGCGCCGGGCATGGTTCCCGGCATCGAGATCGGGGGCGGACCGAACTCTGGCCTGTATCAGGAGAAGTTAGGGCTTTCTGTGCAAGGGCCTTGAGCTTTACAACGTGTTGTAGGGTTTAGGGGTTTACTATAGGGCCTGCCAGATCAGGGGGATTTATGGATTTGCTGGAGCCTTATACGTTTTGTTTAAATTAGGTCTGGAATGTTATTGCTGGAGGGTTTTATACGGATGTGTGGGGTATGACGGGTTAATGGATAGGCCGGGGGGAACAATTGCTTCGGTCAGAGATACAAAGCGTTCAGCGTTCAGGGCTTGCGAAGCTCCTAAACCCTAAACCCTAAACCGAAGAAAAAGAAAACCAAGTATCACGGAAGGGTGACTCCTCGACTCTTAACCCAGAATCGCTACACGCCATAACCCGAAGCCCAAAGTTCGGCACCCACATGCAAACGGTCCTGAGCCCATCCCAAACTAAACAACCTCAGGGTTTAGGCTTCAGGCTCTAGGCTTAGCAGACTTAGGCAGGCGATGAAGGAATTGCAAAAAGATCTGATACCACCCGAAATGAAGGTTTAGGGTTCAGGGTCTTAGGGTTGGGCTAATACGGTACATAGACTGCTATTTGTGAAACACTTGATGCGAAGCTCCGCGATCCTTTCAAACCATTGTTGTCCTTATGTGAATGCATGACTGTATGAAGTTATATGAATAATGTATCCCAAACCCACATTCTACCTATTAAGCATCTATGCTACAACCCATTCCCAGTACTGCTTGCAAAATCATTCCAGGAATCCTTTCAAGAACAAGGTTCTACTTAAATTATGGTCCTTGCAGTAGGTGGCTGAGCAAATTATGTGCTCCAGGTCCCATAGTTGACCCCCTTGCCCTAAACCCTAAGCCCTCCACCACATCCCCAAACCCTAAAGCCCCCTAGAAATCCTGCACCCTAAATCCTAAACCCTAAACCCTAAACCCTAAATCCTGAGCCACATCCCTAGATCCTAAAACCCCTGAGCCCGCCTGTTCACATGCGAGCTCGATCCCCCGAGAAGCTCCATGATCGACTGATGCAAGGCCAAGGCTGGAAACAGCAGTACTTAGAGGCCCAGGGGACTTAGTAAGTCGGTTGTAAGTAGGGTTATAATTGGGATAACTCCATTTAGGGCACTTATAATTCTACTTATAAGCTAGTTACTAATTCCCCTGGGCCTCCAAGTAGTTTAGCGTTTAGGATTTAGGTTTTCGGGTTTAGGGTTTGGTGCGGTGGCACCGGGTTAAGGATCGGAGGTTTAGGGTTTGGGGTTGTTGGTTTGCTAGGATTTAAGCTTTGAGGAGTAGGGTTTAGGATTTTGGGTTTGGGGTTTAGGGTCTGGGGTTTGGGATTTGTTCGGATCTAGGGTTTGCTAGAGTTTAGAGTTTTGGGTCAAGGGTTCAGGGGTTCGGGGTTGAGGTTTGGGGCTTGTCTTCGCGCATGTTTAACCCAACCCTCCTGAAGGCATCTAGACTCAGGCTACTGACCCTTAGCCTTAGATAGAACGACCGTTGAACTGCGCCGAACCATCACGGACTGATGCAGAAGAAGCCGAGGGCGAACCCGACAACGACATGGGGGCCACTGAGGACGTAGAACCGAGTTGGAGGTTTATGGCTTAGGGGTTTAGGGGTTTAGGGGTTTAGGGGTTTAGGGTTTAGGGTTGAGGGGTTCCAGGGGTTTCGGGTTTGGGGTTTAGGGGTGGGGTTAGGGTTTAGGATGTCGGCTCAGCAATGCCCTGTACTCAGCAGTGGCGTCGGGATGTTTCTCGGCGAGGGCAATGACTGTCAAGGCCGACTCAGCAAAAAATGCCTCTGAACTCGGACATGTGCTGACTCACTAACTGGCATGAAACGCCGACACAAAGATGTTCTGGCACAAGGGCTGGACACCCGAGCCGTCGAGCGTTGGCTGAGACGGAGTGACAACAGCTGGTAGTCGGACATGTCTGTGGCAAAGTCCGGAAGTTTTGTGGTGCGAAGTTTTGAAGCATCGGAAACTACGCTTGCAGGAGATTTGCTACATGGTATCAAGGAAACTGCTGGGGTTTGAAGGTACAGTTATCTTGTCGTGACAGGGCCTAGTCCGACCCGTACATAATAAAGCCAAAGCCAACATCGCGGAATCCTACACCGTGAGACCCGGAAGGTCTAAACCCAAAGCCGTAGTACCTCATCAGACCTTAAGGGGTTCAGGCCTCGGGTTTGCCCCGCATTCCTCCAGCGCCGAGCAGGTTCAGAGTTTGGAGGGGGGTTGTGGGGTTTTAGGGTTTCGGGATGTGTCGGGTTTGCCACGGAATAGCGCATAAAAGACTGCATCTTGTGACAAAGTGGTGTTGAGAAGCAGCCGCGCCCTGGGGAACTTTTGCAAGAGGCCCACCTTATCTAATCCTCTTGACCATTAATGTAATGCTGGAAACCCACGGTGTGTACAAAGCTGCTTAGACCCTAAACCCTAAACCCTAAACCCTGCAAAGCCTGGTCCAACTTCCCTCGACCTCTGATTCCCGCAGCCGAAAGGCAAGCACGCAGTCGCAGCACGCGAGAACCCTCCTTGTGGGTAGTTCTCTAAGTTAGGGTTAGGGTTAGGGTTTAGGGTTCAGGGTTTAGGGTTCAGGGTTTAGGAGGGGACCAAAAAAAGGGACCCTATTTTGGAGAACTACCCTTCTGAATCACCGAAGATCAGACCTGAACATCTGTTGCCCGCTCTAACGTTCTCGATGTCAGAAGCCCACCCCACGAATGTAAAGGCTTCCCTTCCCCTAAAGCCTAAACCCTAAACTCCTGAACCTTAAACCCCTAAACCCTAAATCCTAAACCCAAACCCCTAAACCCCTGACCCCTAAACCCTAAACCCAAAAATCCTGAACCCCCAAACCCCCTAAAAAAAAAAACCTAAACCCCTAAAGCCTAAGCCCCTAAACCCCTAAACCCTAAACCCCGAAATCCTGAACCCCGAAATCCTAAACCTCGAAACTCCTAAACCCCTAAACCCCGAAACCCCGAAACCCTGAACCCAGGCCTTGGCAGGGACGCGAACCGGCCGGATGTTCTTCGCCTGCGGCGTCCGACTACTCCTCTTAGGGTTGAGGGTTTGGGGTTTAGGGTTTAGGGCCTACCTTCCTAGCTCGACTCACCAAGTTTAGGGTGTATGGTTTAGGGGTTTAGGGGTTCAGGGGCTTTGGGTTTAGGGTTTCGGCGTTGAGGGTTTAGCGGATAGGAGTTTAGGGTTTGGGGGCCCTCTTATCTACCCCAAATACCCACTATTCAGGGCCGTAGGGGCTCCATTAAAGGGCCTTTGGGGGGTTCTGGTACATGTACACTGAGTTATACGTTACAAAGCCTTATAAGACCCTTACCGGCTACAAAGCCCCAAACCAAACAACAGTCACAAACCCTGAAGCCGTCTTAAACATGTTAAACAGCCCTATCAGACTATGACAAGCTTGAAGACAACTTGCCAAAACCTTAGAACCTTACCCGGTACCTCACAAAAACCCCACTATAAAGAAAATCAGCTTTCGAAGAACCTAAACCCTAAAGCGTATTACGGTTTAGGGTTTAGGGTTTAGGTTCTACAGAAGCCGCTGGCCTGAGGCTGGCTGTTGTCCATCTCGATCTCGAAGATGACTTTGTCACCCATGCGCAGCTCCTGGTCGGGGTAGGGGGGAATCCTTTCAAGGATCCCTCTGGAGCTCCTTAAAAGGGCACTGAAGATGATTAGAGAAGTTGCTGACAGGGTTCGAACATAGGGGCTATAGTGATCAGAAGTAACTAGAAGAGGGCTTCCCGGCTAGGCGCCTCAATGCTGGGAGCAAGACTCTTGCGGACAGTACGTTTAAGGCTAAACCTAGAGGCCTTCATCATCAGAACAAGGCTTCGGGGTAATATAGCTTATTTGGAGGAACTGTGACGAATGGTTTTGGCAATTCGGCTCCTATCAGAGGGTTGCAGGGTCTTTAAGATTTAAGGATTCGTCATGGGGGAACTCCTGACCTGTCCTGAAGCTGCTCTCGCGTTAGGAGCACGTCGCAGTTGTACTTCCTGGCTTGACTCAGGCTGTAAAAACCCTAAACCCTAAACCCTAAACCCATTGAGAGGGCCCTTATATTCAGGTTCCTACCATCATATGCTGCCTTACCGTGAATCCTGGTAGTAAGGAGCCGTCCATCCTTCGCCTTCTAGTCTGTAGAGAAGCTGCTGAGCCCATACATGGCACACTGCCAGGGTGTGTCACCTCCTGCCGCTTGCAGAACTAGATAGTTGATGTAGAGCCTCGTGTGTAAAGAATGGCATGGGTTGTGGGTTGATGAGGGATTGTAGTTGAACGGAATCTGGGCGCAAATGCTAACATGAGATGTGTTTCGAGTCGAGAGTTTCGAGTCTTGATCATAGGCCGAAGTAGCAAACCATTGTGGGACCTAAGCTGCAAAGCTCTTGTGTGTTCGATAGATTACCTACTATAGGGGCCTTAATAAGTAGAATAGGGTGTTGGGGCCCGTTTATTATAAGGAACCCCCAAAATAATATTGGTAATTATTAGGCCCCTATATTACACCCCAAACCAGGCAAGCTAAACCCAAACCCTAAACCCTAAACCCTCACAATCCTTTGAGAACGCAAGGACCATGGTCGGGTCACTCAGGGGAACTGACTCCCTTCAGTGGCTATGTTTTTCTATAAGGCAGGGCCTTAAAGATGTGAATAGGGCTTTGGGGCTCCTTTATAGTAGAAGTATAGTAAGGAACCCGAAGAAGTTGTGTGGGTAATTATTGAGGCCTCTATAATAAACCATTTCGAGCTCCTGCTTTGGACATATTGATGGTCGGATCCCATCTTGCCTTTTCGGACACCTAAAAGAACCTCCTAATTTGTAGGGTCCCTATGCATTCCATATTAGGGCTTATGAGTATCCTAAAAGAGATCTTAATTGGGGTTATGATCTCTAAACATATGGGTAGTTGTCAAAATTAGGGTCCTTTTTGGGGTACCCTAAATAATAGGTGCCGTATTATAATAAGGACCCAAAAAGGGACCATAATTTTGACAACCACCCAAAAAGAGCCCCACCTACTAAGTCCCGACTCTCCAAGCAAGGCCTTAGAACCTTCCAGCCCGACCCCTCAAAGGCTTTGACACGCGAGGACCTTCGTGCTCAAAGCGTCAGAGACACCTCTGAAGCCATCCAATACCGACCCCAAACCCTAAACCCTAAACCCTAAACCCTAAACCCTAAACTCTGAATCTGAGGCTTACAGATTCTAAAGCTTTAAATCCGAAGCTACCAGGTCGCAACCCCGACCGACCATGCCGAGAGAGACCGCTGATGAACGAAAGCCGGCGTCAACACGTCAACATGGTCACCAGGCTTTATAGGGGTTGTAACAAGGCTTTCAGAAGAAGCAGTACCAAGCCAAGACCGGCCAAGCCACTGTTGTGCTGCCAGACATCGGATCCAGCCAAAACCTGCCCGAAATGGCATGGTCAGGGCATATCCCTAAGGCTGAGGGTTTACAATTGCGTAGTGTTTAGGGACGCTAAACCCTAAAAGGGCCTTGATACCAAGAGTCGGTTTTCTAAGACCCCGAGTCCGCCCACACACACAGGCAGTGCCTGCTCGCCTTCATCAAATATGCTCGCCGAGTCCCCGAACCCTGAAACCCAGACCTCTACCAACCCCGCAACCCCAAACCCTACGCCCCATTCTTTTGGCTTCAGGGTTCCGGGTTCCCAAAACCCTAGCACCAAGCCCTAAACCTTAAACCCCAGTAATGTAGGGGCCTTTATAATGAGACTAGATACCCAAACCCTACTCTAATTTTAAAGGCCCCTATCTTATAGAACCCTTATAGTAGCCCATAAACCCTTTAAAGGAGCCCTTTAAAGGAACCCTATCCCTAAACCCTAAACCCTAAACCCTAAACCCTAAACCCTAAACCCTAAACCCTTTAAAGGAGCCCTTTAAAGGAACCCTATCCTAATGATTAAGGAGGGCCTTCCGGTTCCCTGCCTTGCTCACGATTGACACATTTGACGAAGCCCTCCTCCATCGTCCTGACGGCTAAAGGAAACTACAGGTGGGGAGTTGCGGGTATGTAGGGCTTCTGTAAGGCTTCTATTATATCACAACATGGGTTGCAATAAACAGCCCAAATAGCTTATAGAGTCTATAAGGTATATAGACCTGCAATAAGGCTCCTATAACAACGGAAACCACCCATCTGAAAATGTCCTGGAGACAGGGTGCACCTCACCCAGGGCCAGAGCTTTCTTTGGGCTTTAGAAGCTTAGGGATTTAGGGCTTTAGGGGCTGTTGGTTTAGGGTTTAGGGTTTAGGGCTTTCGGGCTTTAGGGGCTTTAGGAACTTTTGGTTTAGGGTTTAGGGTGTGGGGTTAAAGGCTTTAAAGGCTTTTGGTTTAGGGTTTAGGGGTTTAGGGGTTTAGGGTCTAGGGGCTCCGGGTTTCGGGATTAAGAATTATGGATTACGGTTTAGGGTTCGGGGCTCAGGGTTTCACTGGCTTGTAGTACGTAGGGCACTCATAAGCTAAAGGGTGCACCTGCCTAATCATCCTACACCCAAGTAACAGAGGGGCCTTAATAATTAGAATCGAGCTTTGAGGCCCATGATACTATAGTTATATCAGTCTAAGGAACCCCCCCCAAAAAGGTAATTATTAAGGCCCCGATATTACCTCATTAATTTATAGGGTCCTTAAGGGAGGGTGGCTCAAGGGGGGAGGGTCCTAGGGAGCTTTAGGGAACCTGAGGGAGTACTAGGGAGAATTGGGGATGACTGGGTTATATACCCCGCTTAGAACCCCCTCCCTTAAGGATTCCATAATTAATTGGGTCGCCTTTGGGACCTGTAGGCTAAGAGCCGAAACCCGCATGCCTAAACCTGAAACCCCGGAAGCTGGGCCCTCAAAATGGAAACCTTGAGCGCGAAGCCAGCCGAAGCCCTCTGCCCATTGAGAGAGTTGGGTTTAGGGTTTAGGGTTTAGGGTTTAGGGTTTAGGGTTTAAGGTTTAGGGTTTAGGGTTAGGATTCAGGGAAACCCCCTGAACCCCAAAGTGATTAAAACCTTTACTCAAAAGCCTTAGGTTGAGCGCTTGAGGTTCGGGACCTTGATGCCCGACCTGATACAGCCACGGCTGACGTCGCAGAGGCCCGAAATGGAGGAAGCCGAGCTTCGCGCTTGAAGCTTTGGGTTTGGGGTCTTGGGATCTGGGCTTGCAAAATAGATTACAAAAATCCCTTGTCTAAACCCCGGGGCCCCGAAACCCTTTCATTGATGATGCCGCGTTTCGCTGGCAAATGTAGTCTTTAAATGACGTTGCTGGTGGTTGAGGCTCTGTCAGGAGATCCCTCTATTTGGGAATGTCAGAAAATTAGGGTACCCTATTTTGGGGTCCTTATAATAGGGATCCTATTATTTAGGGTACTATATTAGGGTCCCCTATTTTCGGAAACCCCCATTTTAAACCTATAAACTCTATCTTGAGAAGTGTACTGCGGATCTTCGCCGTCCTCGATCTTATCTTGGGAGTTCGAAGCCTGGTGTCTGATGCTATCGCGAGGCCACATGCACAGCAACATGCCAAGCTAGGGCTGAGCCACCGCCAGCGGATGCGAGGTTTTGGGTTTAGGGTTTAGAGTTTAGGGTTTAGGGTTCAGGGTTTAGGGTTTAGGGCTGCGAGAAGTGAGTTCGATCCCAAACCCCAGGACGATAAGCCCAACACGGAAACCCTAAAACCTCAAACAACCTTAAACCCAAAGCCTAAACTAACCTTAGGAAACACGCCCTACGCCCAACCTGAGCGCGCGACCGTAAAACCCAGCAAGCTACAATCCAACCTAAACCCTGAGCACAAACCCACACCCAATACGTTGCGGCCTTGATGATGGGAACAAGGTTGGGGGGATGTATTCTACCAAAGTGATACTGAATACCTTGAGGAAGTCCCTGGTAATCATTATGGTTTCTAGACGGCTAGTTATCTAAAATAGAGTTTCAACCCAAAGGGGAGTAAAAAGGACCCTGCAAGGTACCCTAATCTACTAAAACCTAAACCCTAATTCAAAGAACTGCAAAAATTAAGTTTTAAACAAACGAAACAGCCCCTAAGCTTCGGACCTGGATATCGGACCACGACACTAAGGCCACCAGGGTTTTTTTGGGTGTTTTAGGGCTTTGGCGTATCACTACTCCAAGGTTCCCGGGAAGTTCCCAAAAAAGGGGACAAGGCCCCTAACCCAAATGCAATTTAAGCGCCCCTTTTCTCGTCCGCCACAGCGTTCCCCAGGGCTTTAGGGTTTAGGGGGCTTGAGGGCCCAAAGAACCCACGCGTCCGATTGTTGCGCAACTGCACGGTTCGTGTTTTGGGGGCTCAGAGTCCCCATACTAGACCCCCTAAACCCCAAACCCTAAACCTCTAAACCCTAAACCCTGAACCCTGAACACTTACACCCTAAACCTAACAGGTATGGAGTTTTTCGGAGTGTGACTTGAACGCCTGCTTCGGCGGCTGAGGTTTTTAGGTATAGCCCGTGTAGGGATCGAGGATTTTTAAGCATTTGGTGCGTTGGATTTCGGATTTAGGGGCTGAGACTGGGCCTGAGGCCTAATGTACAACAATGCAGGCGTCTCATTGTCAGCGCTGCATCAGAGAGAGCCTGTACGACAGCGCTGGGGGACTTTGCAGGACATGAGCTTTTGCGATTGGCCTCAAGGTTTCGAAGTTTTGCGGTTGATCTTGTCACTGCCGCTCCTGCTGACATGAACAACTATGACTACCGTGATTGCATGCACTCTTACAGCTATTCGTGCTTCTGCGTTGCTACAGTACCAGCACTTAATACTGCTATCGCCACGGGTGCCAGACTTACCGGGGGCGCAACTAGAGTTTGAACCCAACAGACATGGTCCTCTCATTCCAACGCCGATGATGAGATGACGACGATGGTCATGATGGTGATACAGAAGAAGACGATGATGCTGGTTACGGTGATGGTACTGGCAATGATGAGCAATGATGCATAATGACATTGAAGTGTAATGGTGCAGCTATGGTGCAGCTATGGCAAGTACTGCTTGTTGCTGTTTGCGTCTGAACCTGACTATATCTGTTGTTCCTGTTGCTTGTCGTAGTTCATTCAGTTGGCCGTTTCAATACTGTACTTGTGGTTGACGGCTGCTGGACACAATCCTGCATCATCCACAACATGGAATACACCATGAGTCCCATGACTTTAAGTTTTAAGGTACTACTGGCAGGATGTGGCCATCAACAGTGACGAAATATCACCAATCATCGGTTGCCTTGGCTGGTCTCTTAAGACCCGATTCCGGAATGCAAAAAGTCCACGGATGCTCTCAACGCAAACATCTCACACAATAGAATACTTCCTAGTACTGCTGCTACTACTACTACTACTACTACTACTACTACTTCTGCTACTACTACTACTTATGCTTAGGCACCTTTGGCGTAAGCCCTATACACCTTTTGGGATTCCGCAGCCTCTGAGCCCTTGCGGAGCATCTCAGGTCCTCAGAGGAGGTGTAGTCCGTAGGACTTTGGGTTCAGGGTTGAGGATTTAGGGTTTAGGCTTCTGGATTTAGGGTTTAGGTTTTAGGCTTTAGGGTCGCTGCTACAGGGTCTGAAGGGCCTTTTTGAGCTTTTCCTCGTGGGTGTTGAGGATCATCGAGCTTCCGAGAGCTGATAAACAGTTTAGGGTTCAGGGTTTCGGGTTTAGGGTTTACGGCTTCGGGTTTAGAGTTTAGGGTTTCGGGTTTAGGGATTTGTGTGTTGGGTTTGAGGTCTTGGGGTACGTCCCGACAGTAGAAGGCTTGTGTGGGCTCTTGGGGTCGCAGTGTCTTGCAGCAGAGGTCAAGCTGACTTCGTTTTCCTTGTTGGGGCCGGTCGTCACTAACATCAGTTCCCGAAACCCTAAGCCCTAAACCATAAAGCCGAAACCCTAAACCCTAAACCAGAAACCTTGTGGTATCTTGAAGGGTTTGCCCCAACTGCCCACGAGACACGGGAATTGGGCCTCTGTGTCAACCCGAAAGGCAACGACCCAAAAAGCCGACCGCATCCAAACCAAAAACAAGGGCAGCTCCGGGTTTGGTCGGGCTTAGGGTTGAGGGTTGATGGTGTAGTTTAGGGTTTAGGGTTTAAGG
>CAJNDV010032137.1:18460-31096 GCA_905221635.1 Symbiodinium sp. CCMP2456 | reverse complement strand
CCTGTTCCATTTTTCAAGGCCCCCAGATTACCTTGTAGGCTCCGCAAACCCTGAACCCTAAACCCTGAACCCTAAACCCTAAACCCCAAACCCTAAACTCTAAACCCTAAACCCCAAACCCCTAAACCCTGAATCCTAAACCCTAAACCCTAAACTCTAAACTCCTAAACCCTAAACCCTAAACCCCAAACCCTAAACCCCAAACCCTAAACCTTAAACCCCGGAGTCTTAACCCAAAGCCCTGGAGTCGTTCGGTTGCCTTGGCGGAGGCCCACGCTAGGCTCACCAGGTCGTGGAGTGCTGTCGCCGGGTGGACCTTGAGAAGCCCATTGGGTTTGGGTTTGGGGTTAAGGCTTTAGGGTTTAGGGTTAAGGCTTTAGAGTTTAGGGCTTAGGCTTTAGGGTTTAAGGTTTCGGGTTAAGGCTTTAGAGTTTAGGCTTAGGCTTTAGGGTCTAGGGTTTAGGGTTTAGGGTTGAGGGTTTAGGGTTTGGGGTTTGGGGTTTAGGGTTCAGTGACTGGGTTAGGATAGGGCTCCCTTCAAAGGGGTCCTTTAAGGTTTCTAGAAGGGTTTCGAGTTTAGGGCTTTAGGGGTTTGGGGTAAGGTTTGGGGTTCGGTGTGTACGGCTTAGGATGCTTAGCCTTCGGGTTTGGGGTTCTGGGTTTGGGGTTTTGGAGCCCACGGATTAAAATGGGCGTTTTAATGAGGAGTTCAGGGTTTGAGAGTTCGTCCCATCATGAGTTGAGACTAGGCCCTAAGCCCAAGCGCATCGAGCTAGAAGGCCTGTGGCAAAGGCTTAGGCGTAGGGCTTGAAGTGGTGTTTTGGGCAGCTTTCTTAAGGAAGGACGGCAGGGAGGAAGGAAGGAAGGAAGGAAGGAAGGAAGGATTATTCGGGTTCAGAATTTGCGGCTTAGGACCCAGGCCATGTCATGGCAGCTACAAACAGCAGCACTACACAAAAGTATGGAAAGGGATACCTGGCATGCACACATATACACCTCCACAGATCTCCATGAAGGCAGTTCTCTAAATCAAGGCTCCTTTTTGAGTCCCAAAAGTAGCTCAGCACCCTTGCAAAAAGGACCCTAAAAGGGACCTTCATTTGGAGAACTACCCATATCTTCATGACATGCCCGAAAACATCACGCCTGCAAGCATTAAACCATCTTGCACATCTTGGCTTCACAGCACAATACGGCACTGCTACAGTGCGTCACCCTGCTTGCAGAGTAAAACAGTGCTGTACAGATCTCTGAAACAAGTTCTGCAGTAAGAACATGGGTAGTTGTCTAACTTAGGGTCCTTTTTTTAAGTCTTTTTTTAAGGGTTGCCGTACTATATTGGGAACCAAAAAAGGGACCCTAATCTAGAGAACTACACACATTACGTATCATGTAACACATCCTAAACCCCAAACCCTGACAAACTATACTGTGTCATGCAGTATGCGTGGGTATCCCTGGGCCTGAGCCTCAAATCCGGTTTTCCAACTCCAAACCCGAAAACCATAGAGCTCTACTTTAGAAGCCCTGATAATTAGAATATGGTTTTGGGTTATATTATACCATAAATATACTGAGGAACCCCCAAAACGGTGTTGGTAATTATTTAGGCCCCGATATTACGCCCTAAACCCGAAAGTTCCCCCCGGCTTCACCTTACACCCCAATCGATCCTTGTATGGGGGCTTCCGAAAAAAGGGGACCCTAATATAGTACCCTAAAAAAAAAGGATCCTTATTATAAGGATCCCAAAATAAGGTACCCCTAATTTTCGAAAACTCCCGTATAGAGGGAGCAGGAGCCCGAGCAGCCGAGCTGCTTTTTCCTCCACACGCTCGGCGGCTGTAACAGGCAAAGGCGCCCCACGCCAAACGCCTCGGAAGTGGATTTGAGGGTTCAGGGTTCAGGGTTTAGGGGTTCAGGGGTTTAGGGGTTTAGAGGATTAGGGGTTTAGGGGTTTAAGGGTTTAGGTTTAGGGGTTTAGGGGTTTAAGGGTTTAAGGGTTTAGGGTTTAGGGTACAAGGGGTTTGGGGTTTAGGGTTGAGGGCTTTAGGGGTTTGGGGTCTGGAGGCTCGCGGTTCTGAAGCTCACAGTACTGTAGACCCCTGGTTCATAAAACTCCTCTTCTTTACGGTTCTTCATAGGGTTTAGGGTTTAGGGTTTAGGGTTTAGGGTTGAGGGTTTAGGGATGTTTAGGGATAGTACCACTAGCCTTGTCATCCCTCGGCGTCGCACGCTGTACTCTTGACATGATGCTTCTTCAGGTCTGCGCTGGCAAGACGGTAGCCTTTCTCCCATCCTTCTGCGCAATATGTTAAGAAAGTATTTGTGAGCCTATAGAGCATCAAAGAGTGAAAAGAGTTTTTGAACTGGCACGTCAGAAAACAAGTGGGCAATTAAGCAACTTTGGCCGTGGGCGCTGGCCTCTGGCAGGGTGACAACTGCCAGCACCTTCCACTCTTCCACAATAAACCCTAAACCCTAAACCCTAAACTGGGCCTCCGGGCGAGATTGCTCTCGGCATCGCGGGGGCTCTGATCACTGGGCGTCTCTTCGCCATCCATCCCGGTTTGCGGTTTAGGACTTAGGGCTCAGGGGTTACACTTTAGGGTTTAGGGTATGAGGAAAGCTTGGGGTTTCAAAATGGTGCGGCGGCTTGGCGAACCTGATAGCAGGTCTGTCCATCCCGACATGAGCCCGCAGTAACCTGCGTTTGACTGAGGATTCAGAACTTGAGGTGCTTGAGGTCTAGGGTGAAGAGCTGGCTAAGGTCCCAAATAACAACCGGTTCAGCCACAACAAACACTGACGACGATCGTCATAATGACAATGACAAGCGTAGGGGGCATTAATGAAGACCGCCAGGGTGATCAGGACTAGAAGACACAGAAACCACTTATACTAGCAAGACGCAAGTTAAATAAGAATCATCTCTACGAATGTTAGTGATGGACATCCTACGAAAATCAATCAGCTTACGAATGAAATCACGCACTCAAATAGTGGCAACAACTGCGGTACTTGCTATCGCAATACCTACACTACAAGTACTGCAGACTACTTGGAACTAGGATACAAACAAAGCTATCGCAAGAAGAATACAAGGAATGCAGAGAGCACTGATACAGATAGTAGAAGAAAAAACGGCACGCCAGTACGAGTGGTACTAGAGTGTATGATACACTACCGCACTAAATCTGACCCTGGTGACAAGTAAAAACAGCACTTAAAGCACTAACACTTGGAACACGCTTCATAGTGATCAATCTTCACAATGACCAAGTAAACGGTTGGCAAAGCAAGCTGTGCTTGCGATGGGGTTGCATGTGTGAGACGCCACTTCCCATTTTTTGCTTGTCTTCGCAAGCTAACAGCCTGACCGAAGATCTCTGCTGCCTCGTTGCGGCAGCCCAGAGAGTGAAACTACTTAAAAATGCTTTAACCATACTTGGGCTTGAAACTTGCAACGCAAGCAGTTCACCCAGGTAGTCGTCCTTTAGAGAACAGTACGTAAAGTCGTTCGTTGCGATCTCGGAGGTGGAGCGGAAGAATATGCGTAACACGATCCTACGGTTTAGGGTTTAGGGTTTAGGGTTTAGTTTAAGGTTTAGAGTTTAGGGTTTAGGGTTTAGGGTTTAGGGGTGCCGAACCGCTTGCATGGAATGCTTGACATGCCATCCGCGTTTACCGGGTAGTTGACATGCTGGCAGAAAGCGTCAGCTTCCGAGAAGCAGACACTACCCCTAGAGTCTAAGTAGTAGGATCACATTGCTTGACATGTTTGCAATGGTTCACGATACAAGTAAGAACATGGTCATTGCCGTTTTGCAGCAGAGTCGTGGTGGTGGTGATGGTGGTGGTGGTGGAAGTAGTAGTGTTGTAGTAGTAGTAGTAGTAGTAGTAGTAGTAGTAGTAGTTGTAGTAGTAGTAGTAGTAGTAGTAGTAGTAGTAGTAGTAGTCGTCGTAGTCGTTATTGAGTAGTCGTCGTCCTCCAGGCTGTAGTGTTCGCAGAATGTAACATTGACCGTCGCACTGCACGGCAGTGGTGATCGTATGAGTGTCTTCCCTACCAAGCAACCGTGCTGCTCCCATCAATAATGCTACTTCTGTTGTAACTGCCACTGCGAACGCTACTAGCTGCTACCATCTCGTCAACATTCCTACTGCGAACAATCCTCGTTTTCCTGGTGTGGCTGTTAGTTGTGGTGGCGGTGGTCATACAGCTAAAGCTGCGCTGGTTTGCACGATTGCTTCTTTGTTGTCAATTCTCGCAAGCAGCACGCTATCATTGTTCTTGGTAAGCGTACAGGCTTTCTCTGCTATAGTCTAACAATAGTATCGTTCCCTCTGCTGGCATGCTTATTATCGGTCGTCTTCTTGTCACGGCTGCTAGCTGCTAGCACCTATTCTGAGCGCAGGCTAAATGCCTATAGTAGCCTATAGCATTGCCATCAGTACCGTTCTGAAATGAGAGGGATTACTACTAGCGGTACAAACTTGCACGATACTGACATTGGATTCTTCTCCTCATTACTCATTCCTGGCTTTTCGGAAACGACATGTGCTGATCAGATGGCAAGCGGCGACTTTCCATTCTTGAAGCTGTACAGGCACCCCTCTCGCACCGGTTAACTTGGCTGTGTCCTGACTGTGTCCTCTTCCTTCCTGAGAGGTTTACTCGGGCGGATGGTTCTTGTAATCACGCCCGGCGCTGAGTGAGTTCTTCGACGTCGATCCCCCTTAAGGTGACAGTTCAGCACTACGGTAACAGTGTAGGGTCATGACATACCCTACACGAGCCCCTTCTGGTAAACTAAACCCCATTTCCGAACCTAAGATCGTACTAGCTGCCTGAACAAACTAGGACAGCGCTGGGGGAATGTTTGAGTATACTTGTGTGGCGATAAGCGAAGATTCGTACTGACTGTTCAGACCCCAAACCCTGAAACCTCAACCCTAAACCTCTACATCACATGGGGACTCGCCTCAGCCCGCGAAACACATAGGTCTCCACCAGCTTCTCACGTGCCGCACCGGGGCCAAGAAGCGCCTCTGAAGGCATCATGTTAGAACACAGGGAGCCTTGATGGTTTAGGGTTTAGGGTTTAGGGTTTAGGGTTTAGGGTTTAGGGATTAGGGTTGAAGGATTAAGGGTAAACCCTAAAGCCTAAACCCTAAACCCCAGTTTAGGGTTTAGGGGGTAAGGCTGAGGGCTGAGGGAAAAGAAGCTCTTGGACTGGGAGACTTCGAGCTGTTCAGGGCTGCCGGGCCTTGCTTCGAGGCTTTTGGGCTTCGGGCTTTCAGGGTTGAGCTTACAGCATTTTAGGGTTTAGGGTTTAGGGAGTGAGGCCTAAGAAATTGTAGGTTAGATTGTCAGAGGCACAGAAACTGAAGGTGTGGCACTTCGGAATTCAAACAAAACGATTAACTGTCCATATTAAAACCCTGAAAATCCTGTACTACCCTATAAACACACTACAAACCCCAAAAGCCTTATCGATGCTGTCGCCCAGGGATTCCCAAGGTATACGGTGGTACCATGCAGCCCGTAAGTTTAGGGCTTAGGGTTTAGGGTGTAGGTTTAGGGTTTAGGGTTTAGGGTTACTTAGGGTTCAGGGTAGGTCCAAACCCTCAAGCCGAACACTGTAGGGTTACCAAACCCCAAGGGCCCAAGGACCTGATACCCGGCCTGTTGCCAAAACGGTTTAGGGTTTCGGGTTTAGGGATTAAATTTAGGGTTTAGGGTTTAGGATTAATTTAGGGTTTTGGGTTTCTGATTTCGGGTTTAGGGTTTGGGATTTCGGGCTTAGGGTTGAGGGTTTCGGGCGTCTTTCGGAACCCCCCCCCCCCTCCCCACAAGAAAAGAAAAAAAAACGGATACGCGCTGGCCTCTTCGGATCCAAGAAAAGTTACCAAGGCGAAGCAAGAGAAGAGTGTCTAGGGTTTATGGTTTAGGGTTTCCCACAACCCTGAAAGACTGGGATCCCTATACCCTAACCGCCCGGAAGCCTCAATTCTTCAATCCCATCAGTAAGCCCTGCATTTTCGCGTAAACCGCAAATCCAAGAAACCTGCTTGACCCCAGATCCCGAACCAGAAACCCCTATTAGGGTTTAGGGCTTAGTGTTCAGGGCCCAACCCAATTATCAAACTCCAAGCTCAAATTCCTAGCACCCTGAGCCCCAAACCCTCAAACCCGTATACAGCAACCCGTCTAACATCTTTGCAAGAACTTCATAAGGGACCCATTTTAGGGTTTAGGGTTTAGGGTTTAGGATGTAGCTAAACCCGACCTCCCTGACCAAACCCTAAACCAGAAACACCACACCTCCCTCACGAAGTCCGGCGCTCCCATCTCCAATGCCAAGTCGGCCGCAGAGCAGCCACGGGAGTTTCGAAGATCCGTGCGTGCCCCTGCAGGGTCGGGAAGGCTCTGAGATTGAAAACCTTAGGGCTTAGGCCTGACGGAGGCTATGGCATGGGCCCCCAGCTTGGAGACTCAGGACTTCAGAAGTTGGGCTTAGGGTTTAGGGCTTAGGGGAATTTAGAAGTTGGGTTTAGGAAACCTTGGTTTTCGGAGAGCACTCTTTTCTGGGGTTTAGGGTTTAGGGTTTAGTTTAGGGTTTGGGGTTTAGTTTAGGGTTTAGGGTTTAGTTTAGGGTTTAGGGTTTGGGGTTTCGGGTCTCGGATTGTTTTTTAAGGGCTTGGCTGGAAGATCTAAGTTAGCTGGCAAAAACCTTTGGGATCAAGCTGGTGCGAAGTCCTTGAATCCTGAGCGGTTCCAGCGAAAATCCCACGCTTGAAGTGGCAACCGTGGCAATCGCACTAGCAGGAACAGCAGCAAAGCTATCCTGCTCGTTCTTGTTGCTCTTCTTGTGCATATTCCACATGACCATTTCTGTTTCATGTCTACAAATTCGGGTGTCGGGTTTAGGGTTTAGGGTTTAGGGTTTAGGGTTTCTGCTTCGGCATTGACAAAGTGTCGAAGGGCCCCGTTGCTACGCTTTTCGTGTCCAGGCTCGGCCGCTGCGTCCAGGTTTCAGCAAGTCCCCAAGCTTCAGACCCTGCACTGTTTCACCCCCCTTCTCAGGGTTTAGGGCTTAGGGTTTAGGGTTTAGGGTTTAGGGTTTATAGAACCTTCCCATCAAATGACTTCACGCTGCAACGCAGCATCTCTGGTCGTTGAGATCTAGCCCAAGAAGGCTAGGTATCCTAACTTTTCCCTGTACATACGTATGCTCGCTTCTGCAACGCCTGCCGCTACGAGTGCAGCCGCCGTCTCGAACGAGCTCGTGATGATACCTCTGCATGTTGCTGCTTGTGATTGCTTATACTCCGTCTAGTGCGGATACCCTGATTGCTGTTGCTGTGTCAGAACCGCCCATAACACTGCTATTGCTGAATCAAACATTGAAACTACTACCACTACTTCTAAGAGTCCGTCATGAATGCAACCACAACCATCATTTCGCCCACTTCAGGTGTCATCATAACTGAGTGCTGCTAACAGTACCATCATAACTACTGCTATTGCTTGCTACCACTATTATGCCAGTCTCACGGTTCATACTAAGGCTATTGGTATGGGGACACTTTTACCCCCTGTCACCCCTCTTGCCGCTATGTCCACCATTCTGACTTGGAACGCTACCATCGCCGCTACCTGACTCTACCGGTACTAGAACCACCAGCATGGTCTTGCTCCTACTCGAACTGATACTCCTGTTGCTGCGAGTGCATTTTCTGTTACTCCTTGCACTTCCGACTGTAGTCAGCATCATGGATGTGTGCATCACTCTGCTTCTGTTTCTGCTGCTTGTAGTAGCACTCTTCCTCAGGGGAGAGGCTGAAGAACCTGCGACCCAGGCACTGCACATGAGAGGCGTGGCGTTCTCGTGGTGGTAAGCGTAGGTGCTCAGAGTGCTCGCCCTCCAGCGATGTCGCAGTCCCATGCAAGCGAAAAGTAAGCCCAGGGGGCTCAGGAGAGGCGTCTGAAGACGAAAATCCATGTCTGCCTTGGCATCAATGAGCTGCGTCACCACCTGCACACGAAGGAAGTTTAGTAAAGATTTTCGGGCTTGTGGGCAGCCTTTGGCTTTGTCTACGCCTCCAAGCTTCATGCACGTCTGTCATGGAGGCTAGCTCGAACTCCAAAAATACGGAGCTGAAACATAAGTCATCTCAAGATGTGCATGCGTCATACTGTTTATGGTAGCCAAGAGTGCGCTGTTTCTAGATTGCTGAGGTCTGCTTTCTTTGATGGGCAGCCAGTCAGCACTTGCATGCCAGTTACTCCTCGGCTCTTGTGAAAGGAACTTGTATTACGCTACCATCATAACAATAACAATAACCGCTACAATAGTACTAGTACGAAGAAGAAGAATTGCTAGTTGTTGCGCATCTCCGGGCTTATTCGGCCCCTATGCATCACTTCCCGCAAAACTACATATTCTGAAAGCGGCCCAACCGAAAGAAATGCGCGTCCACCAATGTCGGTATGCCCATGCAGGAAAAGCTTGGCACCTCCAGGCCAATGCTTTTCATATCTTTGACGTAGCGACTGGCCCCGTTTTATCTAAGCACTTCAGCAAAACCGTTAAACCTTGAACCCCAAGCCCCAAACCCTAAACCCCTAAACCCTTAAACCCTGAAGCCCTAAACCCCAAACCCTAAACCCTAAAACCCCAAAACCCAAACATGGAGACTCGCACTCTCAGGGTTTAGGGGGTTTGGGCTTAGGGGTTTGGAGTTTAGGGTTTAGGGGTTTAGGGTGTAGGGTTTAGGGTGTAGGGTTTTAATATAAAGTAGAAGCTGCACTTAGGGTAAAGTATAGGGATCCCAGCACTAATCATCCCAAAACCCTGTTCCAACTTTCTGGGATTCACCATAGGGCCTGCCTCCATGCCCCAGCAGTCGGGGCATACTATAGTATGGTCACAAGAGAGAATAACGAACCCTTAGGAATATTATAGTATGGTCATGTCAAAGAGCATGGAGGAATAGTTCTAGATAGTTCTAGTCATCATTGAGGCTCCTACAACAAGCCAGTCGAGCCCTTTTGCCCCCGTTAGGCCTCACTGGGCCCCAATGATCCGCAACCCACAGAGCCCCGCCCTCCGCAGGGACCTCTGATCAAGCCTGTGACCTTTACATCCGACGGACGACCTGCAAGCACGATAACCCCTGACCAAAGACCACCGCGGTAAACAGCCTCCTTATCCTACAAAACACAAGCCTAACCCTTAAACTTTAAAAACTTTACACGCCAAACTCTAAGCCCTGAGCACTACCTCCTCGGACCCTCCACCTCTAAGGATCTTACTGCCAACTTTTCACAGGAACAGTCTGACACCTCGGATAACACAACGACGGCCACTACGTAAGCTCGGATTAAGGCTAGGGCTGGGGTTTGCCCTAAAAGGGTGCAGGGCTCAGGGTTTAGGGCTTAAGGTTTAGAATTTCGGGCTTAAGGTGTAGGGGTTTAGGGTTTAGGGTTTAGGGTTTAGGGTTTAGGGTTTAGGGTTTAGAGTTTCGGGCTTAAGGTGTAGGGTTTAGCACCTAGAGTTTTGGGTTGAGGCTTCGTGTCCCAAGTTTCGAGTTGGTCCCTGAGCCCCAGTGCCACTGCTTTAGGGTTTAGGGTTTAGGGTTTAGGGTTTAGGGTTTAGGGGTTTAGGGTTTAGGGTTTAGGGTTTAGGGATTGTACTATCTTGTACACCAAAAACCTTTGGGGCCCTAGATCAGAACACCCTCGGAGAAACCCATAACCCAAAATTGCCCTTACATAGTACCCCTTGGTACAACCCTTCTACTGGTTCCCTGTTGGGGTTATATTAAGAATTATCACTCTTAATCCTGCTTGTGCTTTATTATTACAAAAAATGCGAAAAAAATTGGCAAATAAGGACCCAGTCTAACCCTAAACCCTAAACCCTAAACCCTAAACCCTAAACCCTAAACCCTAAACCCTAAACCCTAGAAACTTGGAAGGAACCCTGAAGGCCTCTTCCGATCCCCTGCCGCAGAGGATGGTCACGTGGAGACTGCCAGCGATCTCCGCTCGAGGGGTGTAGGCCCGCAAGAAACTGGTGGCCTGGGAAATTGGTGCTCAGGGCTCAGGTGGGGTTTAGGGCTTAGGGTTTAGGGGGCTTTTGAATTCTGGTTTAGACATTAGGGTTTAGGGGGCTTTTGGATTATGGTTTAGGGCTGAGGGTTTAGGTGGCTTTTGAATTCTCGTTTAGGGCTTTGGGTTTGGGGGTTTTTGAATTCTGGTTTAGGGTTTAGGGTCTAGGGTGCGTGTGCGCGTGGCGGGCGCCGCCGTCTTTAGGAATGGGAGCGCCCACTTATCGCGCGCTGGCGTCAGCATGCAGTCCCGCCCCAACCACCCCAATTGTTCTCAGTTGGGGTTCTCCCGAACACCCCTCAAAAGGGGGCTTTCTTGCTCTTTGCTTCGCTTCGCCGTTCGACACGTTTTCCATCACCGGGTTGTGGGTCCTCTCGGCCTGTGCCGGCCGCTCCGATAAGCAAGGGTTTCCAAGAAACAGTCCGCCCTACGCACCCCCGTGAGGCTGACCGGTTTGGCCGAAACCAGAAATTGGTGTTTCATTCGCAAGTTGAAGATCGCCCGCTAAAGGACCGGCCGGGAAGAAGCGCCGGGTCCTGGAATCTGCTAGCCTGGGTCTCAGACGCTTGTGAGGGTACCCCCCAGACTCCCCAGATCGCTCGCAGGGGTTTACGGCAGAGTGGCTCCAATAAGCGATCCCGCGTCAGTGCTTTTGTATAAACCGGCTTGGGGTTTGGGGTTTCCGGGCTTCTGAGATCCTGAAAAAAACCTCGACCCTAACCCTGAACCCTAAACTGCTCAGAGCATTTGCCTCCCCTGCCCTGCCCTGCCCGTGACTGTTCTGCCCTGCCACCCTGCCCGCTGTGCCCTGCCCGCTGTGCCTTGCCCTCCTCCCATTGCCCTGTCCGTCGGCCCAAACCCCCAAAAGGAATAGGTTGGGCGGTTGGCCGCCTTCTGCGGCATGGGGTGGGAGAGAAAGAAGAAAAAGCTTACTATAGACGAAACTCATCGCACAGTACGATACGCTGTCGCCGACGTGCTCTTCCACGGCAAACCACTAAGCCCTAAACTTTAAACCACCTGAACCCTAAGCCTCCTAAGCCCTAGCCAGGGCAGCCGTCCTCCACCGAACCAGCCATGCAGGCGCTACCGAAGGCCAAGAAGCCTCAGAGGCCGAAGCGACAGAAGGGTGTGGGGTTTAAGGTTTAGGGTTTAGGGGAGAAGGGTGTGGGGTTTAGGGTTTAGGGTTTATGGCCTTATAGGCTCATAGGGCTTAAGGGTTTCAGGGCTTATGGTGCTGATAGGGTTGAAGGGTTTAAGTTAAGTGTCAAGGTTTAGGATGTTTAGGATTTGGGGTTTGGGGCTTGTAAGGTCTAAGATTGAAGGGTCCAGGGTTCAGAAGGGCTTAGTTCAGGGAGTTTAAGGAGGTTGGAGTTTAAGGGTGTTTTAGGATATGGGGTTTGGGGTTTAAGGGCCTGGGCCTGGGAGTTCAGAGAGTAGGAGGCTTTGGATTTCGAGGGTTTAGGAGCTTCCTGGTGTGTGCGCGTTGTTTTTTTCTCGTGCACCCTACTGGTGACGATGAAGGGTTGATGAGCCCTAGGCCCGGAGACGCGAAGCACCCTAGGATGGTGAGGAAGTGCAGACATCCGTTGAGAAGTCTGCAATGATCGCCAGCACGATTGGTTTGGGACTACGTGTTTTGCTACTACTGAATGTGTAAGGTTTAGGGCCTAGTGTTTCAGGCTACTGCCCCTCTCACTCTAGCCTTTTCCACACACTTCCCAGCATTGCCACCAGTCTAAATGCTGGGTCGAATCTTGCTTCTGCTGTTGTTCCGAGGACCAACATGACGGGATGCTTGTTACTTGTCACTCCCACCACGACTCTTTCCGTGACTTCTCTGAAAGTAGGCCCTGCTTGACCTCTACCTACATCTGAGCTCAAAGACAAAGCCCTAGGCCCTAAGCTCGAAACCACAAAGCCCGATTGACACCAAAAAAGCCTCGAAGCCCCATCTTTCGGCAATTGGAAGACATTGAAAAAATCATCTTGATCCATCTTAACTCCTGTACTGTGTACAACAAAAAATTCAAACACCATATGATCTGTCAGAACCACAGGAAAACCTCTGTGAAGCCACATAAAATCTCAAACCACCCTCATGAAACCCTGAAAACAAAAGCAACTAGATCAGTGTCAGACCCTTGTACAACCCTTGTAGAGACCCCTAAACCCTAGACCCTAAAGCCAAACCCCAAACCCTCTAAAACCTAAACCCTAAACCCAAAGCTCCACACCCTAAAACCCACTAAACCCTAAACCCCAAACCCTAAAACCCTAAACCCTTGTAGAGAACCCAGCGGCCCAGCATGTTCGGAGTGAGGGCTGTCGGCGGGCTATGCTCGCAGAGGAGCCTCGGGTGCTTACCTTTTTAAGGCTCCTTAGCCTGATGTCCTTACATTTCCTTAAACGGAGGGTTTAGGGTTTAGGGGTTCAGGGGTTTAGGGTTTAGGGGTTTAGGGGTTTAGGGTTTAGGGTTTAGGGGTTTAGGGGTTTTTTTTTTTGAGCTCCTTTTT